>QNGE01005563.1:10817-41861 GCA_008508345.1 Paragonimus westermani
TGTCTGTGAAGTGAGTGCATTTAATGACGCGGGGCAGTGAAAGCCTTAAGGAAGTTTTCTTGCTGATGACCTCTTCCTCTCACTTGCAGCTCGGTTGTTTGTTTGCAAGGTGTGGGCACCTTGATGTTGAATGTTTGAATATGGACGTAGTCATTTTCAGTAGTTAGGTCCCTTCCCGTCCCCTTCTTTTTTCCTTCTCTCTTTCTATGTAGGGTATGCTTTTTCTTTACGGTTGTGTGACAGTTAAGCATTAGCGTGAACCACTGATGTATTGCTGTCTATGGTGATGATGATAATGATTGCAATGAAATTAGATAATGTTGTACAGATTAATTATTGTCCTTCCTGATGTAGTTGACAGGCGGTTGGTTTTAATGAATTTCTATACATCCCTCCGCCCATCCGTAGATTCTGAATGCAGTGTTGAACTGTAGCCCCAGCTTCAGCGTCACCCCTGTTGTACAGCTTGACGGGGGTCTCAAGCTCGAAAGGTTCTTCTGATCACATTCATATTAGCAGCCAAAATTAGTTTTGGTTAATCGTTTTCGACCTCAAGTAGCAGCGATGAGGGATTTCTCACAATTTAATCTTATTCTGTGATTCTTCATGGGTTTGTAATTTTGTGTAAAAAGGTTTACGAGTGTTGAGAATTCGGCAGTTTCAGTGAGCTAAATGTTCATTGTTTAGAATCACTTCGCGTAGAAACAAAATGTAATTAATGTCTGAACACTGACTATTTTACGGACGTCTTTTTGAAATAAATTATATAATGCGCTGTACTTCGTGAATCATTTAATGTTAGTATTCCGTCCCCATTCTCTCCACCGCCTCTCATTCCCAGAGTGTAGATTTGCCCGAATCAGACACCGTAAGACGATCTAGTTTGAATGTCATAGTCGATTATTTGGTGAGCAACGCACGTTGTCCCTGCATATGCATCCAGATGGTTATTTCTTTTGTCATGGCAACTGTTTGTGTTTTCACCATGATCGTACACCACATTTCTGTATATTTTCTGTTAGTATGTTGTGTTTTATTTTCTTCAGTAGACTGTAAATGTGGGAAATGAGCCTGATGTTAGATGTTGCTACCGTTACGTACGTAATGAAAATTAAACCTGCACCGCTGCGCCTCATAACATTCAGCATCTTCTGTTTGCATAAAAAGCCAAACACGTCTCCGCACTGTAGCTGGCAAATTTTCTACATATTTTGGTCATTCGTATTTTTGTAATATTAACAACTTTTGCCATTTTTTTCTGTTTCAGTCTACCACATTCAAAAAGATTGTGTAGTCAACCATTGTCTACATCCATGATCTCACTTATTTCAATCCATACGTGATATCATCAACCACAAGGGCAGAATCTCGAAACTGTCGTTCAGCATCTTGTGTTTAGGCTTCCTACAGATAGCCAGCGTTCTGGTCACGTGTTCATGAAAAACATTAGGCTCCTACTGGTTTCTTTGTTGAGCGTGCAATTCAACGGATACTCTCTTGCAAATGACAGTTGTGAAAATTTATGTAAAAATCGCGAATGAAGTTTACCTTAATATTAATGATGTGCAATATTTTTCAGAAATTAAACAACTAATGTGCATGAAAATTCCCGTTGAAGCTTCAAAATGAAATGTGTGAGAACATTATGTTGATGAATATGGTTCGAAGAACTTACAGATGCTTTCTAAGTTTGTTTCTCAAGGCCTCATTGCGGAGATTCCTTACAGTTTCGGTTCAACTTTGTGACAGTGACGCGCAACCAAATTCTTCACATTTTACGGAAACAGATTCCACTGATCGCGTGCGTACCGATAAAACTGACATTCGTGTTTTGAACGCATGATTCACCGTTTGCATTTGATGAACAAATTTGAGACAGCAGTACACATTATTTAACTATGTTCAACCCTGTTTACGGTTTTCATGATAGCTTAAACTCCTTTACTATTAATGAACACCCACTGACTAACTTCTCCGATATATTGCCCAAAAGATTGTCACATGTTAATCGGCCTTAGCAGGCAAAGAAACCATTGTTCAACACCAGACTTATGAACCGGTCATAATTTGTCGTTTGAAGTACTTTCAACATTGTGTTCAGCAACAAAAATGAGCAGGAAACATGAAACCAAGTTCGTAGTTGACGATTTTCATCACATACGCTTACTTCGTAAACCTCGGCAGCAACCGTCTTTTTGAGTCTTATGCAGAAGTTTAATGTAACTTTTAGTCTGTTCCTCCAATTAATATCCCAGACACCACATGAAACATTGTTCACTCTGTTTATTGCTGACGACTGACTCACGGGATTTTTGAATGGACCGAGGGCTGGCGATACTTGATTCTGTCATTTCGGTCGATTGGCGCAACGGTTAGTACACTATGCTTTCATTATCCCTTCAAGCTTCATTAACAATGTGTTCACTAATTACTTGAGCCCTGTAGCAACCGTCTGTGGAATGTGTGCTAATTGTGCTGTCGGAATAAAAACGGGTAAAGCGAATTTTGCTACTGCAGCTTTTCGAGCTCTCAGTTTGAATTTAACAAACCGTTTATATCGAATTCGTTCATGCGCCGTCAAGTCAACTCGCGCGAAAGATTGCAAGCACAACCTTACATGAGCCTAGATATTAGGATACTCCCGTATGTAAATAGTCGAAATTCTGTATGATGAAATGCTAACTAAATTTATGACTCATAATAATGAGTTTTGCTTTTTGACCTGTAGGGTCAGTATCAACCAAACTGGCGACGGAATATACCAACCAGACCATGGCTTTAGCACATGGACATAACAACCTTCAGAAGATCCTCACTATGGTTGAAGGTTTCCACATATATATTTATGAAGCCGAAAGTTTGGTTAATTTTTTGTTTGTCTGTTGTAAGTTTATTAAGCTGGGGTAAATGTTAGCCCAAAATAAACTACTTCCACCCTAACAAGCGGTATTAGAATGACGTTGCGCTAAAACAAAACGATCAGCGAAAAGCCAACTCTAACGTGTTTACGTCTTTGAGCATAGATTAAAGTGTGCAGAGTCATTTGGAAATCAAGTTTGAAAATTGAGGCCACTGGAAACTGCTGTTGGATGCAGATATTCGAATTCCGTGTTTACTGAAGTTTACAATGAATCTTCAGCCACTGTGTATTCCTTAGTGTTGTAAACGTGTAGACAACTCCAGAGGTTTTGAATGTGAATATAACTCCTCTGTCGTGATATGGTATAGTCCAAACAGACAGACCTAATCATTATGGTTTGTAGAATCGCCTTGGATATCTCCTTGAAGCACACCTGTTGATAGGTATTAACTTGTTCTCGTGAAAACGGACGGCGTTTCAGTTCAAAGCGTTAGGTCGAAAATATCTCAATGAGCCCATGTTTATTGCCATCATTCTGGTGTGAGAACGTGTTGAACAGCAACCACACATCAAACCATACAAACGACAAATGGTGAATTTAGATGACAATACTCCCGTTTCTCTGGTTCGAGCATCTAATAATTGCCACCAGTCACCAATCCAGCGAAGTTCCGCTAATAGCTGCGGCCACCACATTCCGTACAATAAGACATGATCTTGGCAAGGTAAAGGTCCTGTGGATTCCCTGCAAGTGCACTAGAAACCTGCACCGTTTCATTGACTTGAGTGAGTGATGGATGACCGAAATAAATTGCAAACGCCCATTAGGTTCTCTCTTTAATAACTGAAGTTATTACAGCAGGATATGTGGTCGAAGATCATACAAACTAGACACTCGATAACAAAAACGAAACTGTTCGATAGTGCCCAAAGAATAAGTAGTTTGTTTTGCCGTTAGTTCTAACCAGCCTAAGATCTTGATGCGGGCTGCTCCAAGTTGTACCAGCACATGGCTTGGACAACGGGTTCCGAAGAGATTGAAATACACGTGAAAAATATTTTGTAGTAAAAATTGTTTTGTTCACAACTGATATGATATCTGCGATGGCATCAGAACTTTTCCATTTTAAGAGTAAACTATTTTTCTGAGTTGGAGTGCAGTATGTAATTACGATTATGCAAATTTGATCAGCTGTTTCCGTAAAGACTTTCGCGTTATGGTGAAATGTATTGTTGCAGTAAGGAATGAGATAATTAGATTTCCATTCTCACCAGATTGGATTGAAGATTATTATTGAAGCCTACCATCCGATTGCCTGTTCCGATTGTTATTTGAAACGTTCAACAAGATATGTGGCAAACAGAATATTGAACAGCACAACTTCCTGAAACTGGACTCAGTTCACAACTTATTCAAATAGGTAATGGAAATTGTTCTTCAACCCGGTTCAATCCACTTCTCTGTTCAGAAAAACCAGTATCTGCACTACAGCCTGATGTTCCAAGTTCCCGGTAAAACAGCTTAGAGGTTAGCTGTAAAATAACTGCACCTTTGGTTACCTTGTTGAGATGGGATCAATAAAGCGTAATGATAGTATGATCTTCATTGAGTACAATACTGCGAGAAACACTTGATGGTAATGAGAAGATTCACTGTTCAAAGTGCTACTATCTAAATAACTTGACAGTAACTTTGCTCGTTAGCTATCTTCAGTAGTACGTATCGTTACCTTAAAATTCCAAATTCGACCGTTAAGTGTAAAATAGTCGTGTCCAAATCGAGATGTTAATTGGGTGGCGAGAGTGTGCATAACTACGTAAGGAGTTGCTATGAATCGTCTACTGAAAAAGAGGGAGTAGCGCCTAGCAAACGGTATTTAATACAGTCTGTGAGTTGGAGACGAATAGTCTACCCGAATGATATGTGAGTCAGTGACAATGATGCAAACAATCCTAGGTTTTTATCTGTAGCAGCTCTTTATATTTAAAATCAGCCACTCAAAAGTTTCGGAGGTCTCTAGAACATATTATCACATGCAAGCAACATCGAAAAACGATTCTTTAAGAAAAACAGGTTCATAAGACTCATCAAATTCCCCCTATTCCACTCTGCTTATCTATCACAGAATGTTTAACCGAATGTAGGCAAATCCGAAAGCATCTGTTACAGTGATCTGAATAACAGCGGGATGCGTTATACGGCTTATTTGGCACTTGCAGACGTTACATTTCGTACATTAAGTTTCCGACAGCGCACCTATCGCTTATCGAAAGTTTAGAGGCTCATTTGAATGGGATTCATCCAGTCGATCTGGTTCAACGTTACTAAATTCAATGCTCTATATACTGATGCAGTAGTTCACAACATGTTAGTGGACAGCATTTTGATATCACACAATCCGGCTGCCATAATTACGCATACTTGATTTCGCTTGCCTAGTGTTACACCTGTTTCTCTTACTTGCACACAATTTTGCAAATAATGACACAGCAATCTTCATTGACGTCCAATTTTGACCAAATCGACAAGGAAAACTGCTGCATTTTTAATTAGTAAGTTAGTTGTAACAGCATGTTATATAGTGTATTTGTCTCATTTTAACACAGTTTAGCCAACTCCCCTGAAATGCAGACGTTTCGCCGATAAAAATGTTCAAACGACTGAAGTGATAGTGGCGGAATAGGTGATTGCAAAACTGAGAAATAATTCGTCTTCCAGTCTCATAAATCGAATAAATTCCTTACAGTTCACACCTTCGTTTCGCGTGACCTACACACTGTTAACAGAGCAGGCTAACATAAACCTATGAAAATATTTCTTACAACTATCGTGAGGGAGAGAAAATGATGGACGAAAGTGAAACCAAACTAATCCACATTATTTCCTTAACTTGCTTAATCAAGTGACAGAATAATGCTTCGGTACTGCACTCCACCTCACACGTCGCGGCACTTAGTCGAAACCGTTTTCATATATATACGAACTTTGCGCAATCACACAGAAATTCTAGTTATACAGTACAGTCCGTAGTAGTGCTTCTGCGTCATAAAACCCCGTAGAAAATGATTCCGTACAGCCAGTAGTCCACTGCTTTGAGAGGTCATGTATCCTTGTTCAATGATATATACGGACATTATCCCTAAACTATCGAGGAAACAAAAGCAGAAGTTTGTAATTAGGAGTAAATTCAATTTATAAATGATGTGTCAGATTGAATCTTTTCACATTTTCACATAATATTCATAAACAGCAAAATGTCTTCTCTTTTTACTCTCTGAGTAATTCGCATCATTTCGTCGCACAATTGCATTTTCTAGACTGACTTCAGTTGAACACATATTATCTGCAAAACTTAGGATTGAGTCCCAAGAGTCAGAACTTTTGCACAATTCAGTACATTTCGAAATATGTGCATGCGAGCGTACAAATTAAAAAAATGTGTTTTTTAGTTTCGAGTTGTTTTTGTTCACTTCTCCTGCGTGCGCCTTTGTGGACGTTACTAGACTCAAATAAGTCAAAATTCTATTCTCGAATATGTTGCTTCGGAAATCGTGGATTTTTATTGAAAATCTTGTGCAGGATAGATTACTAGAAGTGACTGCCGTTTATTTACAGGTAGCAGCTCTACTGCACGAAGATTCTCACTAGTAGATATTTGCTGTCAGTCCTGCCGCAATAACCAATTGTGGAGTAAAAGTTCACAATCCGTAAATGATAATGACCACCTTAGTAATGTGATCCACTAGAGCATAAAAGCCACTGTAAGTTAGCTATCATATATTCAGTGTATTTACGAATTTTGAGAAAAACGCGGTTTCCAGTGATCATGTTAGTTTAATGTAGACAAAGTGTGCCGCAGTTCTACGTCACACAATGCACCCTGTGCAGAAACCAGCCTCTATGTTTCTTATCGGTTGTCGCTGCGGGTTCAAACCTTCGTGAGAGTTTCAGCGAAAAGAGCCCCTCTTTCCTTTAACAATTAGTCGCAAAAGGATGCGGAAATTTTCTGATGAAGCGGAATTTTTATAGAACTGCTTCTAAGACAAGCTGCACGTAAATACCCGCACAACTGTCAGTGAGTAGCAGAGTCCACGTTTGACCAACGAGAGTTGGTTAAAGTCCGGTGAAAATTGCGGCCGATTATCTCTGCTTTCACAATAGAAACGCGGTATGGTCTTAAACCGGAATCAGTCGACCAAGAGCGAAACTTCGTGCGCTATACATTTTCTTCGTGGTTATTTCATTGGAACAATGCATAACAAATTTATCGCTACTTCTGGGTTGAAATATTTTGCCCCCAATAAAGGCGAGTCATTCAAAAACGGTTCGCTCCAGAAACACCTGGTCTCTTGTCGTATGCTCTACTTAATAAACCAAAGCAGAATTGGTGATCCTCCAATAAAAATCATCTGTTGCTGGACTGCTTCACTTCCATCAAAAATTATGTCACCTAGCCAGCCATACAGAAGTGATCCAATGTGTGAATCATGTGTAATCCGCTTATTACGCCACTGTAATATCCACCGTATAAGTTGCATCACGTAACTCTGTGTGAGTGATTTGCCGAAAATGGTCTTCTATTGTTTATATAAGTCCAGATCGTACGTGACAGCAGGTAAACATATCACACTTACGTGAACACGTCTTTGACAGACAAAACGGACAAGAGTATCATTGTATTAAATTTCTAGAAATCTCACTTGAACATCGTTGGAACTATTCTGAAGCTGTTTCAGGTGTTGATGAGTCAAAAACACGCTCACTGTAGGGGAAAACAGTGAGCAAAATCGCTTTCATTCTATCAGTCCATTGAGAAAACGCATGCCAGCTTGACTCACTGGAAGTTATTAGACGGCAAGTCAGTAAGTTTAATGTGATAACACTGAACACGATTAGCCAACATCAGCTATATGAATTGGAGCTGGATTTATTGTATTCTTCTGGTATATTGGTTGCAATTTTGTGCACAAACATTTGTTTCTCTTTTTAACGAACACCAAGTCTTCTTTGACCAATCGATTTTTACGAGTGTTTGTCATGCTGATCGTTTCTCTGATAGTTGGATACCACGTTCCGGGTGTTTTACGCAATTAGATGAGGAAAAGCAATACAGTTAATATGTAGTTCCCCTAATGAAGGCATAGTTTCACTAAGTCAACTTGAAGTGTACGACATGTCTGTATTATCACCTCCATCATAGTCAACTTAAAATACTCATTCAGGATTGTAAGTTTATTTACATTAAGGCTGTGTCAAGCTGGTAGATTGTCAGTCTGTTTTTCTCATTCTATGCGGTAGCCGGATTCGGGTCATTGCCAGTCAGTGTGGGGAATTCCTTGAAGTTGGAGTAAACCGTGTGCATTCAATACTGAATAAACAGACAGTAAAAAAGGCAGCTACATATTCAGACGGTTAAAAACCCGAAAGTTCACATCTCAGGAGTTCTGCTGACATGTTCGTCTTTGAAGCGCGGTTAGGTACTAGAGTTAAGTCTTCTGAAACCAATGTTTCCAGTTCGCGCTGGCTTACGTTGACAGTTAACATTTACCAACCTAAGAGAAACTCGTGGGGCAATAGGTGTCCAGTGTGTTATTGTCCAGAGATGTAACCCCTCAATAGAACCTTCAAGCACGCACGTTTCTGTTCTACCATCAACCGGTTACGGCCTTGTTGTGCCGTCTACCCGAAGCAATACTGGGGAACTTATCATTGGTGGTAGTTCTAGGAGTAACGATGTGCTGCACGGTTCCATTCTATCTAGCTGTTGTTCTTAGTCTCGTTGCACCACTCAAAGGGTGTTTCAGTGGCATTCATATTTAAAATTTAGGTCAATGACTTCAGTTTTTGCCTTGACGGATTCAGGGACTTTGTCCAGTAAAGAAAAGCGTTTGTGGAGTCCCTTTTTGATTATCAGGCATGGTAAGACAAATATGAGGCCCGTGAACAAAAGACAGTGAGAGAGTTGGCCCACACGCTGATTGCGGTATCCTATATTAAATTTAATTGTGGACATGTGTATGAAAAGTTTAAATAACACGCCAACATAAAAATTGTCATTATGGGGACAAAAACTTCGAAACCTTCGATCGGAAGGCGAGAAGTTATAGAGAGCATCACAAACATTCGGGAATTTCACACGCCAAAGCGAATACATTTCGGAATCAAACTACAAAATATGATCCTTTAAACTGTGATTGAACTATTAGCCGCATAGATGGACCACGTCAACTCGTGGCTAACTGCAGCGTTTACACACCCTACAGTCTAAGATTTGGAGGTGAATTTTTTTAACTGGCAATTGTGAATAATCATAAAATGTCTGAAGTTGACTTGTTCGTTTAAAAAGTGCGAATGAAACATCTGAGCACTTACGTGTGCTGATGGATGAAACTTTGCCAAATGGGGAGTTCAGAAATGTCGTTCCACGCAGTCAAAATGGAGAACATCACCCTACACTGTAAAACAAACGTGGCTCTTCTACAACATATTTCAACGAAAATGTTTTCTTGAGAACAGGTATGAATTTACACGAAGTGCAAATGAAGGTGTGAAGGAATTATACCCGGTAGGACACCTGACACAGCATATATCTTCTTCAATTTGTTTACACTAGGTGGGAATTTGATTTCAACTCGCTAGTGTGTTTATCACGGTAGATGCAGATTTCATTGCTCATAAGCTGTGTCAGTGGAAACAGGAGCAGTACGGACCAGTAAGCTACCGTTAACAAAGTCCTACACGATTGTCCTCAGGTTTTGATCACTGTGACAGGGTTTATCCTCAAAAAACTGAATATGTAAATTCATAACCGTTGACACTCCGAGAAAATGTTGATTCAACGCGGAGGAAGTATTCTGCTGCACTGAGTGTAGGTTCACCCACAGAATTAAGGAGTATTTTTGTTAAATGACACGAAATTTGCACATTCAAAACTAGCGCGTATCTTCACTAATATAGACAAAAATCGGAGAACAAAATGACGATGATTAGAGTGAATCATATTTAAACATTCAATCATCAAACAAGTGACCAACCTGCACTGATATGATAACCACACATTCAGTCAATTATATTATTCACATCTAACAAACGGTCGCTCCAAAAACGACCCCCAGGTCACTTTTACGTAGCATCATTCCGTCTACCTTTGTATTGCAGGTCTGAATAATTGAATTAATTGACTAATCGAAGGGTTTCTAACAGGAACATATAGCTTACGTGGACAAGGGAGCATTGCTTGCTTATACTGTGGACTTCCATTTCGTGCACACCTAGAAGCAACCCCATTCCCGAATGGCTTCGGGGGATCTCTTTGAAAGAGTAGGATGATCGAACAATGGGGTGAAAATAGGGCATGTTCCCATTATTGCTTCAGGCGGTTGAGTACAAACAGCGTGACAACAAGCGATAATGGTTACAGGTTTGACTGTAGCAGAAACTCAGTAAGCTAATAGTTGAATGCCACCTAAAATTAGGGAATCTACCACATTCCCAATTAATAACAGTAATGTATTCATTGGTATTTGCGTTAAGTGTTGCTCGTTTTTGATAAACAATGCGTGTATGGAATATGCTTAGAAATATCTGTCATCAGAATGTACACAACAACCGATGTGCGAAGTAGACAAAATTTCGGGTGACAATCATTTCACTCGTCGGAATCTGTTTATTCGAAACTTTTATCTGGTTTTCTGCCTCCACGTCACTGCAAATAAAAATCAGAGCAACCGATGTTCCATTTACGCAAAAGGAAATGATAACCCAAAGGGGAACCGGTAATTCGATTCTTGATTTGGTGACAGGACCAAGAAACTGATGGTTGAACTGATCTTCATCGAAGTCAAAAAAGCGTGCTAAAAAGAGTTTCACAACAGGGTGGTGAGCATGCACGCTTTGTTGACGAATTAACTGGTGGTGAACATTGTAGACGCGTGCAACGAATCAAAGTGAACAGCTTTAAATCAAGCATTTTGAGCTGCTTAACACAGTTCTGATCCATTGTTTGCTTTTCATACCCACCGAAACGTAAGTGGTCAACAGCTGAACCTTCTTCAGCTATCACTCAAATGTTCAGTAGCAAAATGTTTCGAGAAAACTTTTTCTGTTTTTTAACGCCAGAAACCAAGATCAGAATATGATCGCATTAAATGACAAACAATTAATGTAAAAGATTATCGATGTTCATCTCATTGAGATGCGAGCAACAGTGATTCCTTAAACAAACATTCTATGGTTACCAGTTCGCAGTAGCCGAGTCAGCTGCTGTCCGATTCTTAGATTATTTCTGTTTCCATCTGTTGAGCTATTTAGAGTTCATTTGACACCATATATTATTCTACCCGGTGGTTCTATACCGTTATGGCTGCTATCACAAATAAGTCAAATTTCGTCACATTCACCTTTTTTACCAACGTTCTGTTTCGTACCAAATCATAACACCGTCTTCACTGTTAACTCCAACCTTGTCAAGTGGACTCGCTGATTTGGTAGTTTCACTTGAGATATTCGGTGCTAACCAGCCGCCCCGTCGTAGTCGACCCGTCGCTTGCATTTGACGGTGAGGCGTGGTCCTATCGAACATGTTTCATCCATCAGTCCCGAGGGTGGATGGAAAGGGTAACATGGTTCGAAATCATGTCACTCCATGACTTTCAACTTAAGCTCCGAAAACAAGTGAATGAGGACAAGCACCTTTCGGGAATAACATCTTAAATAACATCCCACTAACGGTTTACAAGGTTGGGAATTTCGGAGGTCACCATAATTTGCGACCACTCTTTGTACCCACACTCGAATCAAACCATGGGTGATGGTTAGTCGTCCGCTTCGAAATAACCAAACCACAGCTTTCTGCGATTTCCTCCCAAAATTTCCTGAAGGGCAAAAAGTAATAACCTTGAAGCGCTTCACCAGAACCCAAAAACGCAGTGACTAGTGTCGGTCGGAAGGATGTGGAATTTCTTCCACGTATGTCGCACACATAACCTTTCAAAAATTATCTTAGCTAGATAATAAAAGCCAACCTTAATCTCCGCTGCATTCTCACTAGCAAATGACTGTCTGTATCATTCTTTCAATTTTCTCCTTAAAGCAAAAGGTTTTCAAAAATAAGGTAGACCTAAAAATCTTTGGGCTTAGAGTGATTCACTAGATTGACTATTACATTCACATTGTTTTAACAAATCGTGTTACTCATGATAATAATCATTTTGTATAACCATTCTGAAATACCGCCGAGTTACCTGATTTCAAGACTGACTTCCCAAAGTTCTGGTACTCTCGGGATGACCAGACAAATAGATGGAGATCAAACTAGATTAGCAACACAAAGGAGACAACTGACGCGGTTGTAACCAAGTGTGCTCAGTAACACAATACGAACGTTACTCATAGTGAGAGTTGGTCTTAGTTATCCATTGCAATAAGTCTGACGCAGAAACAAAAATAGCATTCAAGGATCTGCGTAAGTGATTTTTCGTCATGCAGAAGTGAATGAACTCTGAGTTAGAATACAGTCTCTAGGGCAACGTGAAAATAAAACCAAAAATTGGCTACAACCACTATTCCCTAATAAGTCGAACAGGTATCAAGAAATACATGCTTACAATATACACAGCAAATGTGAGACTCGCAAAATGTGTTATGGAGTCTACGTTGGTGTACTAGAGCTTCGTGAGAGTGAAAAGGTTCGGTGGAATGAGAAGTTGAAGTATGAAGTATTGTGACAGTTGTTGGCCTGAGCTGGCAAGCGCAAAATCACCGGGGCTTCTGTGATCGTGACTCAAAGCACTAACTGCACATTGCGCATTGCGCATACAACAAATGAACAGAGGCGAAGCAGAAACGAGTAGTAAGACCGGGCTGAGAAGGTCCTATGAGCTGTTTATAACACTCAGCGTCAGCAACTTCCATTCTCTTGACTGTGAATGCATCGCGATCCATTGCTTGCTACAGCAACATCTTAAAAAACGTCTAACGAGGTGGAGTGGTCGGGTGTTCATTTGATGTAGGGAAACTTCGGCGTAACTAACATGGATAGTCATTAAGAAGCCCAGAATGGGGTGCCTTTGTACCAGTCTAGTGTTGAACCTGAGGAGCGCAGACCGGATTTCTCCCGTACAATTCGTCGGTAGCTGCAAAACATAATGACATTATTAACAGCCTGGTTTACGAATGACTTAATCAGCAGTGCTCCTGACATCTGTAGTGTCAGGCTTTCAACTAGCTGCGAGATTTTACAACCGAGGCTCGCCGTAAAATCTGACCGGGCTCTTAAAATGTCAAAGATAACAGAGTTCTGTTTGGCCGCTGGCGAAGCACTGTACTGAAAATTCTATCTGCCCGATCGCCTTTACATTAGTTTCGGGAAAAGGTCAGTAATAAACCAGCTAGTAAAACTATTCATACCGTTCGATCGGTAAGCCTTTGTGCACAGCAAAGTTTTGGTAATGTCACCATAAGCATAGCTGAATGGTGAGTTAAGCTTAGTAAAAGTGCCGGGCGTTGCAACAGTGTTCCAGTGTGGACTTGTCATGATCCTGCCCATTTTCGGATGTTTTCACTTATGTTCAAAAATGAGGTGCGACCTAAAACAAAGGTAACCAAGGGGCCAATCTTCGAATGCGATAGGCAACGTACTGCCAAATTTACCAACACGAATAGACACAAAATATTAGCCTTACTGTCACAAGAGATTGTGTGTAAGTAACTTGTTGGCAGCATCATTTGTGGTTTGAATAGAGTGTGTCTTCCATACCGTCAAAGTTCTACACTACTACATTTTCAGCATATCAAGTCCTCTAATTTCTTATCCGTTCGAAGCAAAACACTTAAGGTAGTTCTTGGCAAAGCTTCGTCAACCGAGTTTTTATTGGTCGCGATATTTCTTATACCGATAGAATACTGTAAGATGAAGCCCAGTTCTCTACTTCCCACCACGATATAATCAGGTAATCTAGCATTATTGACAAACGTCAGCTTCTTGATGCTGGTTAATTTAGTGGAATAACACTCGGATGAACGCCGAAAAGGCCTTATATCCAAATAACATGCCAACAACTGGCTCAAATTTGTTGAAGCATATCCGCGCCGATTGGAATTTTAACGAGGGGAAAGACGAGGGTGGGATTCAACCGTACGATTCCGGTTGCAGCATGTCGTCCACAGCTGAAATAGAAGACAGAAGAAAGGAGTTCCCCATATGTTATCACTCTCATGTGGCTCAAAGAAGTCACCGGTAGTTTTCTAGCTGCAGTTCAGAATGTCAGAATCATCTTTTAACAAGTTTCAATGATATCACTGTGGTTTTGAGTGGCGAGGAATAAAGCAGTAGGAAAATGATGGTGTCCAACAAATGTAGGAGACGATTCTAGATGCCTGATGGCAGATAATCGTCGATGACAGTGACCACCTGTGTTAAAGCACCTGTGTTATTGCATTCGACGCATTCCCAGAAAATCTGTAGAGCCCACGTCGCTGAAACATTTTGTCAATATTAGTGCACATCACACCATTTCACGAACTGAAACGTATTCCTATGTGACGTGATGCTGTGTTCACTTTCTTGATATTGTGAGCAGCCACAGGGTTTGGACCAGAAAGAACTTGTTTGAGAGGCATTCTGTAACCAAAACAACACGCAGGTTAACTTGTGATAGCCAGGTGGAACGAAAACAGCGGTCTCCGATGCATCATCTGAAGCCAGGAAAACTTGACAGTGCACTGTGTTATTCAGAATTCTATACTCAAATTCATGAAATTGAGCATGCGGGCGCTTTGTAGATTGATGTCAGTAGATTATGCCACATCAGTGTACCGGACATCAACAGCAAAGCATTCGTATTAATTGAAGTTAAGTGGTTGAAAGAGAATAACGTGCAGCGTTGTGAACTGCTGTTGACGGTAATCACCCGTACCGTCTGACCTCTGCGCTTCTTCATGGCAACCTACCCTAAACAAAAACAGGGCGCGGTACCATATTGCGATCAGAGGTTGAACCGTTCGGAGTGACAACAAAACTTCTGTCCATCGAATAGCCTGTATGAATAATTTTTATGCTAAAGAGGTTGAACGAATGACTCAGTATTTTTTGAAAGAACTTTAGTGAAGGTACCGGGATGTGATGAATTCGGAAAGAAGATGTTGAAAAGTGTTCAATTCTACCCTAAAGCTGGTGTCTGATAGCAAAAAGTTCTGGATAACTGACAAAGGTCGAGTTTCTAATTGCCGTGTGGTTAGTGAAACAGTGTTAATCACAAAATCCGAAAAATTTTGGTATCCACATATTGCCGAAAAAATCAATGTGCACACCATGGGTCGGATTGCTTCCTCATTGCGCAAAGGAATTTCACATATTTGGTTGTTACGTTTATTTATTTTTCTTGTGAACCAAAAATATGATTTCTGCCGGGTTTAGGTTGGCAATTAATGAGACTACACTAAAATATTATAATCACTTTGCACATGTGTTATTTCAGCTATGGAATGATAGGAAGGGGAGAATTAGTATTTAGCTATTTTGGGCATTTGACGAGCGGGTGCTGTTGACTTCTACTTGTGAGTCTTTTAAAATCTAAACATTTAAAAAATTCTTCGTGCTCACATGAGCCGTACGGCAAGCACATCATAAAGAATTGCTAGACCCGACCTTCAACCTCATTAAAATGATTAGTGGTGAATATCTTCATTCGGACCAGAACATGAACTCCGACTCCCATGTTTGTGAGATCGACACGTGAAACAAAACTCCAGCAATTCACAATAGACGTGACCGAATGATCACACTCACACACTAAGCTATAACCTTGTGTAAATTGTGCTCAACGTGCCCGATCATTCCGAAAGAAGAATCACCAACATTGCTGTGTTCAATCCAAGCGATAAATCAGGGGTCAGGACTTCCTAGTCGAGTTGAAGTGACTACCTTCATTGAACTGACCGAGAATAGTTGAAGTGGTTAAGGAAATTGGTTAACCGAAAGGTCTGTTTGAATGCAAGGGCTGCGAACAATTTTATTGAATGTCCTACTTGATATGGTCCAAATACCCCGGAACATCTATCAAGGATTCGAACGGCGCTCAGTCAGCTCAATGAGGGCAATAACTCCAACCTAACTGGGACGTCCTGATACTGAGGCAGTCGGCGGGAATGAATACCAATTCTGTTGATCTTCCTTTCGAACTGTCAGGGAAATTTGAAGACTACTCACAGAAGGTTGTGGTTTAGCTTCTCGACGTTATCCCTGTGTCATGTTTACTGTGAGGTGAGTAAGGTTCTGGTCAGCCTGGTATTTCCACAGGCATGATTCTGGTGTCTCCCTTCGAAGTGGACTGTATAAGTGATTTATCACGATGCGAGGGCTTTATTCACCTTTGAGTGGCGTACAAGTTGAAGTAGTTTAAGCTCCCGAACTTCCTCCAAGCATTTTTTATTCCTCGTTGAACATTCTCAGACACTTTACCTTATTTGTTTCGGAAAGGATGGGCCTGTTACTCCTTTGCATGCTTCAAACTTGGGTCATTTAAAGTGAGGTTGCGACGGTAACAGAAATTAGTTTTTACTTTTATGTGAAGGTTGCGAAACGTTTTCTATCAGATGCCGTTGTAAATGCGACGTTTGATGGTTTTATTGCCCCACGCTGACCAGCACTTAGCGAAACGTAAATGAGTTCAACGACCACGGAGAGGAATGCACCGGAAATTTTGCCAGAATATAATTGTGCATTGATATATGTGGCCGGAAGCGTGCAGGACCTAAGATAGCCCCAGCTTATCCAAATCTGAGCAACCATTGCTGATGCCTGGATGTCTAACAAGATCAGACGGACCCTACGTAATATACGTTGTGGCAGTCACAGAATACACAGATGAAAAGTTTTAACTACTTATGTGCAAACACAAAAAATAATCTGCAATCAATGTGTAAAGTGTACTCAGTGAACAGAAAAACAAGTTGACCTTCATTTACGGTAAATGTATGCGTTGGGAACCCATTGCAGTAATCTGACTCAACAAAAAAGTGAACATCCAGAGATCTGTAAGATTCTTTCTAAATATGTCCATTCAGTGTGCCAAGCTGGATGGTGTCGGGATTTCGAAGACATAACCCAGTGCACTTGATTTCCAAATCTCATTGTCGATTCAACCAAATGGCAGGTAAACAGACTGGACAAAACTGTTGAGAGGCAAAAAGAAAACTGCTTAGATTGACAGTAAATACAAGGAAAGGATCGAGACAGAAAGTGAACTGTGTATTACAGTTCTTTGTCTTTATTCCAGTTGTGAGCAGATTACATCAGCCCATTGAATCACAACCGGTCTGTCTGGATTCGGCGTTTGGTGTTCAAACGCTTCGAATAGATTATGTTTAGCAAAGCAGTAAACACGGAAGAAACCGCCGATAAGACATTACAGTGAACTTCGATTTTACTAGAACATATCAACTTTGATAATAGTAATACTGGAAGTATGTATAACAATGTAACGCATGTCTCGCTCCACTATTCATTTGATTGTCATTGTATTTAAAGATATTGACACCAGTTTGCTGCTAAGTTATGTCAGTGCTATTAGCAACAGGGCCCTGAACATTTAGCTGAAATCATTTGTGTGATAATCAAATAAAGCTGTAAGCCTTCCCGTTTATATGCACTTCAGATGTATGGTTTTATCTGAGGTTAAGATTATGTGAATCCACTTATAAGAATATGACTGCGGAAGGAGCACCCTTGAAGTGCGTCCTGTTGAGGTTTCGGTCGCTTGGTATTATCTGATTTTTTAACGGTAAGACTATAATCAAACAACATATATTCAATGAGATCTCCTGAAGTGGTGTCGTAGCTCAACTGGTAAAGCACTTGCCATGTTTGGATGTACTGTTTCTACCGATGATTTGAATCCAGCCAAAAGAACCGATTTTCTGCAGTTATATATCTTCTACATTGCACTGTAGCCACTAAACCCCAAAAGAGATTTGTAGCTCGTTCAACCGACATTCAACTTACTGCAACGTCACTTTCTCGAGTAAAAGTACCACATTTCCAGCATTGGTCAGACTTACACACAGCCCCAGATAATTTATAACTAGACCTTACTTGGAGCATAAGCTCATGCTGCATGATAGCCTAGTTGTGTGGTAGAGAATACTTACCGTATAGTCCAAAATGTGAATAGGTGAAGTGATAAAACTGAACATTAGTAGATAGCCAGGACTGCACGGTAGAAGTGTACACTGTAAACTATGCAACGCCATTGAACTGCAAATTTAAATTGGTTAGATACTAGCTGTGCAGTCGGGGTTGATCATAAAACCGAGACCAGTTGGGTGTGTGCAAAAAAATATTTTACGAAAGCATTTGTTAGGCGGTGTTCGATGCAAACGCTTGATACCCACGAAACACATCAAATCACTTTCAGTAGAATTCAGGGAATAGATTTTCATTCATGAAATGGTTCTGACAAACAGCACAGAAACTATCGCCCGGCATTAGATCAGCAACACTTGTCAATATAAAACCTACAGTTACTCGGACTATAGTTGAATTTGCGGTCGGCCTACATCTTTCCGTTTGACGATAGTGACATCTTCACGGCGTGTAAGAGGCGGCCCCCGTAGACGTGCGGTGTTGGTGTTATTGCGAGTTACTTCTACGACCCATCTGATTAGGAAGATTGGTGTTCAGTTACTGTATCTTCAAAATCGTCGTAGGTAAATGCCAACTGCTGCCACGGTTGCCTTGATCACTTACAGGGTTTAACTGATTAGTTCTGGTCTTAATAAATTGATTTTGACCCCACTCTGATGTATCGACAGTATTTTTTCCGTGATCGGTCAGTTTGAATCAAAAATCTCTCTCGATCTTGCGTTCCCGGCTTGACCAACCTCTAGATGTATCGTAGTTATGCTGTTGTAAGTAAGAGGTTTATTGATCAGATCACCACTTTGTCAAAAAGTTCCGTGAATACACCGTTTCAACCCTTGGCTCCCACTTTAGTAGCCAATGAATAAACTGGCCATAAGATGACCTTCATTGTGTGCTTAATGGTAGATAAGACTTCACTGTCCGTCCATCATAATGCCATTGATTAGATCTGGTAGAGAGAAACTGTTTCTCCTCTCTAGTCGATTTGGTAGCATGAACATCAGTCTTGAGCTACTGTATCTGTGCGTTTATATATGTTAAGTCGGCATTTCCAAGCAGAGTTAAGTGGCGCAACGTTTAACATGAATGCTTCAAATGATGATGGTTCGCAATTTCATTTTCAGCAGTAAGGAGTGGAGTGTGGTAACTATTTGGAGAGAGTCTGCCTAAAACGTCCATTCGAATGAGAAAATATAAGCAATTATAAGTGATGTTTGATTAATCGTCCTCGTCACCTGGAGGGTACGGGCAGTCATCTCTGGACATGTTTAACAATTAGTACATGCATCGCACTAATGATTGATTGTAACGTACGCAGGGCTGATGTGGAGATGAGGAATGTTGTGAAGAAAACACAGACAATCGGCGTTCACTTCAGGCGGTTTTTACTCTGGTCTCTGCGTCTGCGTATAAAATTAGAGAACATCGCACCACTGGGCTCACAGTATACATGAATTAAACAGTCTCCTATCTGTCATCAGCAGTTAATTTTTAATTACACTCAGGTTAAAGAATGTTCTTCAGCGAATACACAGCAAACACTTTCTTTGTTCTAAACCAAAAAGAGGCTGGCTGGAAAGTCTATCTGAATGTGAAGGATGCGATCAGATGTGAGTGATGTTCAACTTGAAAATGAACCAAATCCCCGACATTGAAAATGAACCAAATCCCCGACTACTCATCAGTAAACCAAACCAAAAACCGCAACCTAAATATCTCAGTCGAGTGATAGTCAAAAATTTCAATTTATATAATGAATATCGCCTTGATTCGTGAAGAAACCTCAGGGCTCAACGCTTCTATTATAAATAAAACTGAGAGATGAATTCCGTGACTGTTCCGAGACTTACTAACTAGCCTCATTAACGGCAGAACCTAAGTTGCTGCGGCAGTCAAAGCTAACATAGAATCTCGCATCTCACTTAAAAAATGAAAACCACTTAAGTTAAAAAACCAACCTTCAAAACACTTTTAGTTCACGGAGTGGCATTTCGTCTCCAAAACCGCAACACAGAATGCTGACCTTCATACAACGCTTCATTTCTGCCTTATTTGATTGCAACCAAAGGTGTCGGCTTTGAAGCAAAATGAGCGGATTGACCTCGATTGTTTCATCTGACAGTCGGCTTGTGGAACGAAAACCTTTGAATCCATCATTGGCAGATATGTTCACAGGAAGAGAATGAATAAAACTATGAGAAGACTGAAGTTTCGTACTTTTTGCCGGGGTAAAATTACGTATATTCTGACCACATGTGAATGTTTGACTAATTTTGAGAATCTACTCATGATTTTGTGGGACTAATTCATAACCTAAGGAATTAGACAGATGGGCACAAAACAGAAAATCAAAAATATTACAACGATGACCACCAGAACATCCGAAATGTTTCTGAATACATAAGGGGGATTTTTATGCCTGATGATCAAGACCTTAGAAAACTATAAAGTAAGTTGCTGGCTGCTTTGGTTGCTGCCGGAAAACGGAAATACCACCTGATTTGCGTCTTCTCGTGGCCATATTCGAGGTTATTAATGAAACAAATTGTTTAAACTTACACAAAATCGGCGGGTTTAAAAGACTGCTGTTGTGTAACAATTCGGTCAGAAAATGGGAACAGAGAATTGTGGTATTTTACGCACACAAACAAAACGGCAGTGCTCGCTTGGAAAAAGGACCGGGGTCCGACACAGAAATACACGACTCAAACTTCCGGTCAGCCGCATTTTTACTTAGGTGCTGGCTTCTCAGACATAACTGAATACAAAGCTCTTGTTACTCAGTACTCATTCATTGATTAAACTGGTTTTTAGCGGCCTGTTGTATCTGCCGGTAAGCTAACAGAATCCGGCAAAGCTTCTTGAATCGGGTAGACTACTGTCCAAGTGACTACGTGTTATTGTATAGGTGGTAATGAGGAAATCGATTTATTAATGGTGCGGCTATCCTCAAAAGGCTGAGTCACTGTCAAATCAACCGGCAAGAATGGGCTTGTCTTTCTAGTTCACATCACAGGTGGCTTTGGATACCCTGACTTATTAAATCAGCAGTCATTGAAAACAGCGTTCGTTCGGAATGAGCAGTTAATTTAATTTGGTAATGTTTCGTCTGAAGATGCTATTTCTATGTAGTTTGTATCAACTTGCAATGAAAACAAAGCACTTTTAAAAGTGAACTCTTACTCGATACGTTATTCGAATTTTGCTTAATTGTGCTTGGTCTCTACTTTTCAGTCAGACGAAAAGATGACCATCATAACCTTCCCTCGTGAAAACATTTTAAACGATGAATTAGCAGTACTCGGCCACGCTCAACTAAACCGTCGGTGTCAAAACGCATGTGCACATAATTAAAGGTGTAACAAGTTGAGAACAAAAAATTTACCTTTTCCGTTGGCAAGCCTAAGTCAGTCATGAATTACTAAGAGACCGGGGAAATTTATCTCGTTTTGGAGCCCGCTAGGTTAACGTATAAATATAGGCTGATATCAGCAATTCATCAGTTTTCTTGAGAGAACGTGCATCCCATCGAATAATACCACCTTTCAGTGTCCATTATATATTTCCATTTTAAAAACGATACTGGATCTCAGACTTAGGACTCTGAACAAGATTCAGTCAAGTAGACTATCAAGAACAAAGTAATAAGCCTGGTTGATCGAAATAGTAGGCAAATAAAGGTAGAGTTTTCTATTGCTAAGGCTGCATGCTACTGTGTTTTCAGTTATAACGTACGTCACTCCTATCTGCTTGAAGGGCATGGCTTAGTAGAAGGACTTGCAGAATTGTAACATGTAAAATCCCGATTGGACTGTTGCGTCTGTGGTCCAAAATGAACAATGAATAGGCTACCAGCATTGTGGCCTGAGTCGCAACTTCGTTCATCTGATCGACATAAAATCTCCAAGCAACGCACAAGACGATGTCACAATCGAAGAATGTCATGAAGCATGGATGGAGCAACACAGGTTATGTGATTACTGTGCCATTTTCTAGACCATAACAAACAGGAAGAATCGACACTCCAAAACAGATTGCATGACAACGCAAACTGGAAGCAGAGTCTACTTTAGTATTACGGCGATTTAATCCATCACTCTCTGCCTCAAGAAAAAATCGAATGCTGTCCAAGGTAAAGTTTTCCGTTACTCTATTTTAAACCGCCTTCTTTAGAGTCAAGTTGACGGAAATCATGTTTCACCAGTAATAGTATACAAGTGTTATGCTCAAGAAGCCCTTATAAGGAGTAAAATGTGTACAAAATATCGAACGACTCCGATAAAATATACTATCAGTTTGGGGTTCTGTACTGCTTCATAGCTTTTGCGATGTTCCAACGTTGACTGGGCAAGAAGAAGACCGGTATTTCTTGAGCCTAACTAGTGGTATCGCCTGCTCACCGTTGCTACCACTGGACTGCATTTCCAGTTATTTGAACGTGAACTCGTTTTTATTCGATTAGGCTTCTTGTGGCGTGTACTTCGTGTTGCATCTGGACCTTCAACATCATGCCATGAGGGTATTGGCCAGCCGTTTTGAAAGGAGACAGAGCTTACTTTTTAAAATTGCGTAGCAAAACAACCTTTTAAGATGTAATCATGTTACCGTGATGTACGACAAAATGTTGGTATGGTATATTACCGTGAGAAAACAAAGTACGATATTGAACATTCCGGCATGTTACTCCAAGTTTCAACGTCTAGCCTCAAATGGAAATCTGCAAACGAAATTGTCGTGTATGCTGGGCGAAACGTTACTTATATCAAGCTAACGCGTCGTTGTAATCTTCACGGAAAATAATCGCCTGACCTACTCTAACAAAACTGTTTGAATAAAACTCATCCCTCACTATCCTAATCGCACTCAACAGCTTATTCGGAAATCCAGTTCCTATCAACTTGTTTGTAAAAGTGGATTCGATTCAGCAGCCTCATCACAGCAGAAAGAAGACATCTCTAGCGATATGTTGACATTTAGACTATTCTCATTGGTCGCAAACCTAAAACATACAGGTTGTATACGACAGACAATTAGAAACATACAGGGGATGGACAAGCCTATGTTCACATAGCAACATCGGAGAAACCCGATGGATAGATTGAGCCAATTTTGGATTGACGACGCCGGCTGATAAGTTCTAATAAACGCGTCTTTGTTAAAAGCTTGCAGCTTCGGATGTTAGCCGCTTAGAAATATTCTGAATAGATTAAAATGGTCAGGTCGCTTCAACGATTCGAATGGCTTCATGAGTTCATTAGAAGTAAAAGGTGTCTTGGCGAAAAGTCTATTTTGGTTATTCCACAGCAGGCCAATCATATATAGTTTTACATCAATATGGTTGCCAAAGGAGCAAAACCAAGAGAGGTCAGTTACATAATCACGCCACGTGGTTGTCAGCTGGATGACAATCAGGTGGCAACATTAACCTCTAGAGGTCTCAAGTGAGTAACGTGGGGTCGTGGTAACCATAGGGCCTGAACAAAGCACTTTTGAGAGCACAACTTTGGTGTGCGCAGCCGAATTTGGGTAGCCAGAATACGAAGTTTGACTCCTGTGAATTGGCGACCAGGTAATCGATAAATTGGCTGGAAAGCCAATTCTGGTGGAACTCAATGCCCCGAGACAAAAGGGTGCGTCATGTTTGCACTCGAAATTGACTTCGCCTAGCCCTTCGGTAGTCCAGTGGGGTGTTGCTTACGTCTCAACCGAGAAAGGCACCCAGTTATGCGACCGACGTAAGATGAACCACATGAGTACTTGAAACAGTAAGCACAAAATAATGTGGCGTATTTAAGAAACGTATCTTTGAGTTGTACATGGATTGCGGAGTTGGATCTGAACAAGATTCGCAGTTATGTCGCACTATAAGTCCTTCCAATTGAGTTACTCATCCTACGGGTCATTTCAGCCGACGCCTCATCTTTGTAGTCTAGCGATATAAAAACTGGCTTCTTTTTCGCAGACGGGAGCTTAAATTTCTGTTCTGTCAGTTCCACATATGTCCACGAAGCG
The DNA here is from genome assembly GCA_008508345.1 of Paragonimus westermani. Classification (NCBI taxonomy): domain Eukaryota; kingdom Metazoa; phylum Platyhelminthes; class Trematoda; order Plagiorchiida; family Troglotrematidae; genus Paragonimus; species Paragonimus westermani. Next base: position 34,830 of record QNGE01005563.1, read on the forward strand.
TACAGGGTTAGTGCTCGTTGCGAACGTAGATCGAACAACCGCCATTTCTGCTTCAATCACGTCATCGGGGAGTATCCTCGTAGCTCAGAGTATTAAACTACGAACGAGGTTTCCCTTCTGTCTAAGAGGTATGTAACAGAAAAAGTTGATATACTGGTTGTTCCAAGTACCCTTCCTGTAAGTACCAATCCAAAGTGAACACTGTGCAGAACGATTCAATGCCACGTCCAGGAAGGATATCCGTCCATCTTTCTTGGTATTAAGTGTAAAGTTCAGATTAAGATGTACTGTGTTCGTCTTAGCAAGTAGGCTATTCAGACCCACAGTTTCGTCAACTACACAGATGACACCGTCCGAGTACCTCTTGTAGAATTTTGTCATCCAACTGTTCCCTAATTCACAACCGCGTGACTTGATTATATGACTGCTCTTGGTTTTGGTTGCTTGACAACCATGTTGATGTAAAACTTTATGTAACTAGCCCGATGATGAATAACCAAAAGAGATTTTTCGTTAAAATACCTTACACCTCTCATGGTGGGATTAATGATTCGTTTTCAGGAAGTGCCTGGCAGTCGATGATATGGAATTTCGAGCGACGGATCACCGATCTGTCTCATCAGTATTTTCAGCTTTTTCCAGACGTGTTCTGCTAATCGCTTAAAGAGAGTCGTCAGACTTTCTTGCCCATATAAATTTCACTGCAACCTCTGGTGGTTAACAACCTGCGCTAATGATGCAATTAGTCCTTCGGCAGTTTCAGTCAAACGTAACCTGGCAACTTTTTACGTGTCGGATACGGCAGAAGTCCAGTTGCGCTTGATATGGTTTTCTAAGTGTTCTACTTTGGGTTGTAGAAACAGATTACCTCTTTCGTTCAGGCCGCTTAAAACGGTTCGTTGCACTTGTTCATTATGTTGTAAGTTTCTCTTAATTTTTCGGGATATACGTTTGCGAGCAGGGTCTTCTGAGCACCTCTTGAGCAGTCTGCAGGCTACCGGTGCACAACTAATTCAGGTCCCATGCAGCATCTTCTTGACCATATCACGCTTAAACTAGTGGTTATTTCTCTGTATCGCTGGAACTTCCTCTTCTCATTTCTGGTAGTGAACTGGTCTAAAACCCTGAACCATATTTTGATTCACAAAAGTGAATCCAAAACTGGTCCGATTCAGTAAGGCTAAGAATGTTGAAAACAAAACAAGATATTCTGTCACGGAAAGTCATAATACCTCATCATCATACCGTTTTTGCGATACGGACGTTGCCATCTTGCCTGGGGCTACTCGCTCAATCATTTCTATAAAAAGAAATATCACCTGCTTTTAAGTCCGTTGGGCTAATCATAACCATTTCGTCTGTCCGCATGTTAGATCTTTCAGAATTGAATCTAATATTTACCTTACATAGCAGACAGAGTCCTCAAGGTATTCGAGCGAAATGTCTATATTATCTTTCTGGATGAAGGTGAAATACAGAATTTTAACTGTCTAATATGTATGAACATTAGACAGACGTGAATGAACATCAGCCGAATATACAGCTCGATAATTCACAGACAACTATCGAATATCTCTGCTGATTCAAAAGAATTTTTTGAGCATTGGAGATGCCTTTTTTCTGATGGTGTCCAAGTTATCAGTTAATCAGAGTGCGGTGTTGTGTTATTTTGAATTGTCTGAAAAAAACGGATAAGAGATGTGCTTCAGAATAACAAAACATGAAACTGCAAATTTTACTCACCCGATTTTTAACATTTCATAGCAGTTTCTGGCTGAATTTCCTTCTATAGACCAACCCTTCCCCTATTAAAAACTAGATATTGCATTCCCTTCTAAGTACCATTGAGAGTGGTTTTTAGTTAATTACACCACAGCTTCTGTATATTAGTGTTTGAGACAAAATCTGACGGCATATACCTGTCAGCCACATGTAATCCGCATGTAACATAGAGCAGTCCGTATCGTTTATATTACTCCACGATTTGTATTTAGGGGTTTGGAAACAACGAGTCACCTTGGACCACTTTGTCAACATGATAAAAAGAATATTTCTGTTTACACACATCTAATTTATTTTCATCAGGTGCGCAAGTAAATTGTGCAGAATTTCCGTTGTTCTGCACTATCAACAAAACAAGCAGAGGCATGCAGGTTTGATAGTATCCAAGCCTATGTGGTATAAACAGTGTACTGTGACTTACTCTGATGCAACCACAAAGTTTGTGTACACAACACAGGCCGTTACATTCTGAATAGTATTGCTTCACCTAACGCCGCCAGATGTGATTCTCTGATTGCATGTCAGTGTCACAAACGAGCTGCCAATGTCAGCTAGTGGTCCGTTGTCAGCAGACGTTTGCCAGTCGAGCGATTTGGATGCCCCTTAACAGGGACCATGGATAACTTGCGTTACACGACCGTTTGATGTGTTCATCCGCCTGCTTGGTTCGCACGATGCACATGTCACCACAAACTGCGAATGAACCGACAAACATCAGGGACCGACATACTTAGTGAATATTTTATTGAGATAGGAAGATTTACCACGCTGTTGGATTTTATTAGCCGAAGCCGTGATGTCAGACAGGCGGTTTGTTGTTAAAGGTGTTCTTTCACGGATATTCATAGCCGGGCTACCTTCTTTAATGAGCAAAAATATAAACTATCCTGCTCGAGGTTTGCTTAAGTGGTCAGCCTGCCACCTAGTCGAGTGCCGAGCACAACAATACTTTCGCTGGAGTTTTTCGATGAAACCTTATCCCTTATAAGTTGTTTCTAAACCGTTGAAGATGAAAATAAACAACACGGCCAAGTCAAATGGCATTCATCTAGCGATGTTAAAGCCGTTAGCTAATATCATGTCCTGTCGTCTTGTACAACTGTTTCCTATCCTGGAAGAGACTGGGCTATCCAAATAGGGGAAGTCACCAACATCGGCCTCAATTCAAAAAGGTGGCAATGGGGAGAAGACCTCTAAATATCACCCAGTTGACCTCACTTATGCAGAGGTTAAGTTGTTCAAAAAAGCACTCACCAACAGAGCGGTGATTTTCGTTGTCGACCGTGGATTTTTGACGGCCTAGAAAAATGGCCTCGGAAGAGTGCGAAATTGCCTGACAAACGCAAAATTACTAACAGGTTAGATAAACGTAAGCAGATTAAAGTATGTTACTCTGAATTCAGAAAATCACTTGAATCAGTCAACCATAGTCTGTAAGCACTATAACTAAGGATTTTAAGGGTGTCTTCTACAGTCATATCTTGAATGAAGGAATACTTGCGCGATAGAAGCTTGTGCGTGTGAGTTGAGAGGGCCAATTCCAATCTTGTGGCTGCTATCATCGAAGTCACTCTTGGGCCCCCTAATATTCCTGATTTACGTTAATGAGCTAGTGCACAGACTGAACTGTCCGTGATACATGGTCACGAATGATGTGAATTTGGCAGGGTGCTCGAATAAAAGCGCTACACATTCAGACACCCGCAAGATACGTCGATGGACTACGAAGCAAGAGCTACCAGTTAATGTTACATAATGTAAACAATTGTTAGGTGCAAGAGTAGAAGGGCTCATTGGGTACACTGAGGAACACAACACCATGGACATAGAACGTGTTAGTGAATTAACGGATCGGGGGAAATGTAGTGGAACTCTTAATCGTGATAGCTTGAGTACGCACTAACAAATGACGATATTTTCTGTGATCTCGACCTGTCTCGGAAGTCCTAATCGCGCCATTGACCTCACATTAGGCACGACCGAATTATCATTGCTCACAAGCGAGAGTGGTTGAGCGTTCAGATTTGATAATTCGGTCGTGCCTAATGTGAGGTCAATGGCGCAGTGGTTAACACGGTTGCCTCATGATTGGAATGTCCGGAGTTCAAATCCCGGCCGTGGCAAGGATATGCACTACTGACGAGCTCTAATGAGAGCGAAACTCGAGTCTAGTGCTTCTTTTCGAAAGAGGCTGGCTGGAAAGTCTATCTGAATGCGAACGCTGCGATCAAATGTGAGTGATGGTCAACTTGAAAATCTCAAAGATAGTCAATGAAAAGGTCAAGTCAAGGGATTGGATCTTTATTGTTGGGATTTTGGTGTACAAGCTTAATGCAGTAGCGCTCGTCTGGACCGTGTCCTGTCCTGTTCAGTTGTACTGGTGTCTGGTGCAGTTTTGTTCCGATCCGGGTCCGACCGCGTCATGAATGCCTGTGTATCGACCGCACGGAATCACATCCAATGGGAGCGTTCCAACTGGCTCAGTGCGCAGATGGTGACTACGCGCGTGCGTGCGCTCGGGTATGGAAGAGAGCTGTCGGGCCGGTGAACGGGCATGTGCAGGTTGGGGCAATGAGCGTCGCTTAGACTAGTAAGCTTGTCAAGTGATAGGACGCGTGAGAGGGCGAGACGAGGGCTACAGAATTCTGATGATCTCAAACTTCGAGACATCCACCTGGTGTATAGCGGCATCTGGAAAGGCCAACAAAACAATTTGTAGACTGAGGGAGGACGTATCACCAACAGGACCTGATGTCGAAATGTCCCCATGCAAAGCGTACATGAGGCTACAACTAACATGTTTTCCGTACCTGCTGAGTTGTACTCAGGGCGAATTCAACGCATATTTACGAAGTTGGTCGTGGAGTTCAGAGATGTAGATTACCTAACCGAACTCAAACGCCTCAATCCTTTTTCGCTGGATCAAAGACATAGAAAAAAAGATTTCTTCGGGACTTCTAAGTTCATGAAAGGATCGGCTGATGCGGGAGAACATCCGTCTGCGCGTAACAGTAACTCAGCGCCCAGTGCACGTGAGTTAATGGTTGGTAAGTCTCGGACCAGAACTTTTGCTCTACCTCAAATCTTTGCATGTGGAGTGGCAAACGCACAAAATAAACCGCCACTGTAAGTGGTGGTATCTGCCAATGTGGCGATTGACCTCAAGCGTGAACTTGACAATTACTGGCTAGCAGTGTTCCTGAAGTTAGGGTGAAAGGTGCATCCAGCTAGGTGATGTGATATACAGATATGTTCTCTAGTGCCACTTAGAAAATTCTTGTTCTCATTGTCCTGACGGTCTGTGTCGTCACTGTCGTTATGTAACGCTTCTCCGCATTAACAACCTCCAAATGATGGTCGATCTTTCCGCTACTCAGTGTACCTGTCTCCATTCTGTTTGAATGTTCTTCTGGATCCCTACATCCATGGACCCAAGTTACCTGATTCTGTAGTTATAAGTTCAAAAGAAGGTTATGGTGCATCAGCATTTGCACTGGTCCTGTTCATCCATCAATGAGTTTGCCATATGGGCTGACGAAGTTCCCAGGCATACGTTACTCCGTATAGTTTCTTCCTGACAAGAATGAAGCAACGCAATGTCTTCTCTTACTACTGCAGCACGGTAGGATCTCTGGATCTCATAAGTTCAAGAAGTGGGACACCACTGAAATTCGTGGCAACTCCTGTGAACTCAACGGAAATTGCGGACCTTCTGAGTCTATTTTGAAAGCTGTTTCAGTTCACCGCGGTTGCGTATAAGTAGTGCCGACTCGTCAAACTGAAGGTTGTGGACTTGTTTTCTCATACGCAAAAAGCCAGCGTTTGTCTTCACTGGGTTCCCGTCGCCACACCATCAGCGATTATAAAAACTTTTCAAACAGAAATCCGTTGTTCCCCACAAATACAGAACAACCATCTTTAAGTTATTCAGCTAACAACGGGATAAATACTTCAACTACACGCAAGTTCTCCCCTCATAAGCGATGATCATAGGACTGATGGTAGATCGGAAAGGACCTTTGACTCGTTGCCAGTCCTAGCACCGCTCAGAATATCCCCAACAGACAAGGGCAAACCCAGCCGTGGAGCGTCGGTTTGAGGATCAGCCTCAGGAAACATTTTGATTTTTGTTGGCTGAAGTCAGGCAGAACAGCTCCGCTAATCATGGGACTACCTATGAACCCTATGTTAAGAGTATGTTTCATGGATGGATGTTTCGCGTACATAAAACAAAGATCTTTCGGTTTTTTTCCTCTTGTCATTTCTTGGCTAAATCTTCAGCTATAAAAATTGTTCATTGCAGCTGATTTCGCAAGAAGTGAAACGTACACTACGAGATCCTACTAGATCTATGATACTGAGATGTCGTAAAGGGGAAGCAAATTTTCCATGGTATTGATAATGCAGTTTCCAATCTTTGATTAAATGGCAGTTTTTGTACTGAACTATAAAAAGTTTTTATGTGTTTGAAGGTTCACAATTGTTCCACCGTCTCCCTCCACTTTGATGGTATATGATGATGATGTCAAGTAAAGCGATGTAAATTTATTCTTACGTGATTGATATGAATAGTGGTTAGTACCTGTTGTATCTGTATCTGATCCCCATCCACTACATGCTTTACGGACAATAACAACGCTAGTGAGAACAAGTCACTCAGTAGAAGCGCATTGTATATTGTCGCATTTACAAGCAATCGGGTCATTTTAAAGTGCATGGATGAGTGAGCCGTTGGTCGCTGAAGCTACGGCCAATCAGAACACTCTTGGCGCCTTGGCACGAGTGTGGGACACACAGGCGGCCTTGACGCATATACAACAGTACCGCGATGATATTTTTTATAAAGATGAAGACTCATTTGCAGCCGAATGTGATCTCCGTTTCCTCATAAGATTTCTGGGCAGCCCCTTTTGTAACGGAGCAATACATTTGAGTTTCTGTTTTGTTGGAGCTCATCAGAAGTACATATTCTGTTAAGGGTTTTAAGAGTGATTTTTCTCCACATTTGTAGACTAAAGACGTGACAATCGGCTTCACAGATTAATGCAAGTCTTAATGTTTTCACCGCTAGTGAATTTAGTAAACCTGAGAACGATCAGAACAAAAACTTACTCGATCGCATAGCAGAAGCAGATGCCTTTAAACGCTTGAAAGGGCGGCCAGATCAACAAACGCTTTATTTGGCACTGTTTACGTCAGCAACCACTGTCTTTTGCTGCCTCACGGAAAGTCTTATTCGGAAAAGCCAGC
>QNGE01005564.1:9292-24512 GCA_008508345.1 Paragonimus westermani
TCCTCTATGTGTGCAGTTGATAGGGCAACTGCCTTCTTGGTGATTGCAACACCAGGAAGAGCAAGCGCTATATACTCATTCAGAGAATGTGGTTCCAATTTCATTTCGGACAGAGTCCGTTGGTACCCCTCTACCATACTCTCCATGGAAGAAGTGGAAGGAGATACAGAGCTAAGAAGAGCCCTGCATTTACAGTTGCAGGTTTTCTGCGTCGTAGCAAGAGGGATCAGAATTATTGTACGACCATGAGTGAGATGCTGGTCCTTGTATTCCTTGCAAAGCTATGTCGGTATTGCTTTCTGGGTGGCTTCAGAACCCTAAAACCCGGACGGCCAAACCGCACACTGACAGGGAGTCCCTCATTAATGCGAATTCTAGTGTGAATATCGATCTAGGAAAAGTTGTAACGGCACAGACGACTTGTCCCGGGGGCCCCGGCGTGTTCATTGAGAGTGTCTGCCTCGCAGTGTTCAACACTAGCAACAACAACAGAAAAATCAGCGATTGGGTACATGCGAAACAAAGACTCTCATCAGCTCTAGTGCGGACAAACTGCGTGCTATTCAGATCAGTTTAGTTTCCAGGACGAAGCGGCCTTAGCCAGAAATTGTCCGTTTGTTTGCGCCGATGAACTTCTGAGGACGCCGCATGCTGCGAAGATAAGAGAAGAAAATTTCTAACTTCCATGAGGCGTTTAAGCCATCGGCGTCATCGGAGCACGAGGTCACGACCACCACAAATATAGAGTTTATACTTCTATTGAAATGGCACGAAAGAACAGATAAGTTCAAAGCCAATATGGTTTTAGTTCCTGGGACCTGTACTTTCAGATACTAAGAATACCTGTATAAAAAACTAAGAAAAACAATAAGAGTGAAAAGAAGAGTAACAGCAAGAAGATTGACGAGAAACTGACTAACTTAAATCTTTGGGAGGAAAAGTAATTTGGAAACTCACCCAGACGAAGCTCTTGCAGCAGCATTTTGTAACAACAGCTTGTAGACACACAGGGCAGATCGGCGAATACTCATTAATTGTGCCTCGCAGAAACCAAACTACTTAAGATTCCGATGGTGCTGTGGTACTTAAGACCAGTTAGCGGCATCAGCGACCGGACCAGTTTCTTTGAGGTGCGTTGACATTGATAAAGCCGGACTTTGGATCGCTGGCATTGCTGACATTACTTGTTGCGCCTTCGCGTGCACCAACCACTCAGTCACACGTCCATCCAATTTTTGCAGCAGACATCGACCTGTTCTGTCGATGTAGACGTCACCGCAACTGCGATCGAATTGACAAATTACATGTGAAGCAGAACATTTCAGTGTGCAAGCTGGGCGACGGAGAATAAGCAGAATGTCAATCTATAGCGATGTATATGGTTGTTGATGAATTAGTCATAAGTACGGTCCGAACTATAAACGGTGGTAGACAGCCTGAGCGCCTCCCCAGAAACGTTTTTCTTATTTATGAGGGGCGACTGGAACGGGGCCAGTCTACAACCGAGTAAAGCGAGAGAGGGCAAAATTTACGAGAATCGTTGCCGGTGAGCAATATGGGGCAATTAGTGATAAAAAAAGGCGTTCTGTTTTTCTTTTACGGGGCTAACTACCACAGAATAACTGTCATCCCACAATCCGTGATTGACAGGGTGTGGGGAAACATATATCGGGAGTTAGAACATACAGGAATGAAATAGTTAGTTATCCAGTCCAGGCACGTATGACGTGGGGAGACGCCTGCTACCGGCGTGAACAATGCGACAGATTCATAAAACCCAAATAACAAGCAGAGTCCCATCACAGTCAATAGATAATGGCTGCCCAAAGGAATCTGTTGGCATAGATATCATGGCCTCCTAACGGAGGTGCCAAGAGACAGACGGTGTGTGCTTATATTGGCTAAGTGCTTCACAGAGAATGATGCAACACCCCCGTTTCACATTGGTGCAAGAAGCGTTCCATATGAAGTTTTCGGACATTGGGTCTGTCACTGGGGAGCACCGGAACAGTTACGTTTTGCACAGGGGTGCAATTTTGGAAACGTTTTGTTGCAGGGGATGTGTCGGACCCTGGCAATCTACAAAGCTCGAACGACCGCCTGCCATCTCCAGGGAAACGGGCAGGTTGTGAGTACCACCCGTCCACCTCAACAGCTACTGAAAGCGTTCCTGAACTGCAGCCTACCAGTTCCAAATTGTGTGCTAGCCTACCGCAGTTGCTTTTATGCGTCCTCTACACAGACGCCTACTGCAGTCGGCACAATAAATGGCGAGAACGAATTTGCAGAGTACACAATTGTGTCAAATTAAGTATTGTGACAAAAAGGTGTTTGGGTTCTCCTTGACACTCGGGGATAAATGAAGTTTACACAAGGAGACAGCGCAGCAAGGTGCTCCTACAGAATTGCAGAGACAATGGTGAGGACTGTTCGTCTTGAAGCGCACAATATCTGACCATGAATATTTAATTAAAGGCCCTGAATCCCTATTAGTCCACCTACGATCGACCATTATGACTGCTTTGAGCCTTTCGCCGACAAAAGCCGCAACCACTCGGGAGTAGGTGCGAGAAATGTCAGACAGATGGGGTCAGAAGTGGAAATTTCGCCGGAAGGGCGCTGAAGTGTAGCATTGGGCACGCTGAATTACGCAACAGGAAGAACTGCGATGTGGAACTATAACTGAGAGAACGCGCGTTAGTCGGCAGCTTCCGCATCCGCCAAAGAAGCTGCAACTGAGGAGAAAAACTTTGACTGAGCCATGGCCAGTGCAAAGTGATCTCAACAACTGGTCTCCCCTCTTGCATGTCTGAAACATGGTCCACCGACTCTGTATTCTATTAAGTTGCAGCGAACAATGAAATTGGTGAATCAGTTGAACGCGGAAGATGTGAAATTTACGGTGCGGGTCAAGGTCGTTTGGACGTTTGATGTTTGTAATGCGCAGTCAATACAAGCAAGCGCACGTGGATTAAGTTTGAACCGCGTAAGAGAGCTTGGCACTGTGTTGCGGGTGCCGCTTTAATTTAGTTTGTTATTCGTGTTCATGGTTTGGTACGCCTTTGGCTCATGCTTATTTTTGGACTTAAGATCGAATTACTGGATTACCTAATTAAATACAAGCGTACCTCACTTGGCTATTGGTGACAACAAGATGAACGAATGCAACAGAATAGTTGTGAGGTTCTAGCAATTTAAGACGGTCAAAGTTCGATTTACAACAGGTGTTCACAGGACCGTCCTCTACGGATATATGGTTATCTCTCCCTTCCTGGTGTATCCGCTTTCCGTGACATGGTTTCCTCTGCCTCATCCTGTCAACCCTGTGCATCCCGTGGATCAATCAGGTATGTCGCCACTCCGCTGGTCGTCATTGGTTCGCACTCGCAGTAAACGTGCAGTATGCGCCGAAAAGACGCCCTCTCATGGACCGACAAGTTGTGCGTGAACACTGTCGATTATCAATTTTGTTTTCGGAGCATTTTGGTAATGTGTCTCCACGACAGTTCCAAATTTTTAATGCAATCGGAACGGAAGTTTAAAGTTTCGAAGTTCGATCTGGGTCTTCATACTTCTTTCCATCAACCGAACCTGCGTTCGGTGATCATAGGAGACGCCTTTACACATGCGTCCGTAGGGTACATGTTTTGCGCGTTCTAGAGAGAGAAGGCGCTCAAAGTGGATGGTCTGCATATTCCAGCGTCAACCGAAGCATCAGCGAGGATTTGGGATCACAAAACTCGTCATGCTGCACAACCACCCATGCGACGTGATTGCTGCAAAATGCGGGGCATCGATGCGTCACTTCACCGCTGCTCAACGGCACCGTATCATTCAACATTAAACAGTACATCCGCCAGTATTTCGACAAGAAAACAACCACGAAGGATGCGTGCAACCTTCGATCACGCTTGTTCGCGAAAAAAAGAACACCGTCAAGCAACAACATGGTCACGAAATATGAGGACCTTAACTGCTCCATTGAGCAAAGTGAGCAAGCGTCGCCTGCCTGGATGGGGTCCTCGTGATCACTCAAACATCTGGTTAGAGACGCTATCCGAGATGGCGATGTGTCGCAGTCAATGGCGTACCTGTATTCATACCATTTCAAGTTCTTCCGCTTAGTCTTCCTTCAGTATTTGTCGACCTTCTTAGTAACGTTTCTTCCCAGGGTATTCCACGTCACTGTTAAGGTGAGCGGTGGCCCGAGCCACAGTACCTTTGGTCAGGTTCATGGCTGTTATGATTATGATGAGGTCGTTTGCACACCCAACTCAACAAAACTGGTAAGTGCTAATTTGACGTAGATGATGACAACCGTTTGATGCATTTTATGTTCATAAATAATGAACGGTTAGATTTATGTCAGCGCTACCCCGAGGTTATCGGCATACACGCCACTTATAAGAGTTGTAAGGAAGGGTAGTTTGTTTTTTTTGGTTGTCGGTGCTAGTTGAGTAGTGGGGTTATCAGTGTGCTTTGGCTGGCTTGCAAATGGAACAACAGTGGCCATCGCCATTTTTCTCCGCCAAATCGTCATCTTCGTGGACCAATGGAGACCACGACCATATTCATGACCAACGGTGCGGCCATCCTAGCAGCAACCACACAAGAGATGTCGCACGTCCATCAGCTATTGCGTCAAGTTCACATTTTTGCGCGCTCAAACCTCCAACGGGACTCTCAACAAGTGGTACTTGATTGCTATGCTGACATATAACCGCTTGAGGCACGTTGCGGCATTGGCTGTTATACAGAACACCTACTCGTCGTTCTATAATGATTACCTGGTGACCAGGCTCATTAGAAGGTCGGAGGAATGGACCAATTGTCACAGCCGAAAGTCCCCACCTTCGGCACTCAGGGCGGCAGCTTCGTAGAAGCCATGCATTACTCGATCAAGCGACCCAATTTGAACGTGCAGGTGAAGATCTGGCAAGCCATCAAGCGCACCACAGCCATCTTTGACCACATCATCAGCGACCGCCAAGCACTGCTTGTCTCTGTCTGCTTCTCATACCCACAAATCAATAGCCTTGCAGATTACATGGGGTTGAGTAGTGGTCTGGTCGCAAATGCCGGGCGGCTGATGTCCGAATACGTCGCCGACTTGAGCCAACTGAAGTTCACCACCAGCCATACGGGAATTTCTGTGGTGGACGGCAATCACACAACCTTCAACCAGCTGTTGGATGGATTGCGTGAATTTCTTCGTAATTGTGGCCATAGCTGATGCAGTCTGTGTACCAATTCGTTTGATTACTAATGTTTGTCCCATTTGCAACCGTAAACCGCATAGATGCAATTCAACCAAGTTCACCTGTTCAGTCTGCTTTCATTCCATCAGTTGATCACTAGTTTCTAATTCTACCAAGTCTGTTGGCGAATTAATTGTATCCGATTTTGCCGACTCCATCTCTAACGGTCTTTGTTGGCTTTTTCATGATCGAGACGAATTCGATCCCGATTCTGTCATTTGCAATTTGCACGCCCTTGGTGAATCTCGCCTTTCCGGTGCGCGGATACAATTATGCCGGGGTGTGATTTTCGCCGCTCTCAACGTTCCTCATCGGTGTATATGACGCATTTGGGAACAGGAATTGTGCTACATCATTGACAGCGTTCGTTCGGATTTTTGCATACCGCTCTGTCATGGTGTGTTTTCTGGAGATCTCAGCATTCCTGATTGGTGTACGTGGTCCATTTGAGCACACACAGCGTCCCATGTTTTTCACCATAGACCACGTAGGACCATGTACAATAATCCTACACAGGTGTCCAAGATGCCCACCACAACATTCCAAGTTACCAATTTCCGGGAAGCAAGGATATTACGGGGTTACCATGGACTGTTGAAGCGCAATCGGAGTTGCGACGATGTTCGTAGAACGATGGGTGAGAGATCCATGTAATATCGTCAAGCGACTACGCAACATAGAGCAGTGCAAATCGGTGTGCACAAATTTTGTATTGTATCGCGAGGTCACTTTAATCACTTTGGACAACATGCAGAGGTGATGGAAAGACGTTGTTGTACAAAGGTGAAGCATCGTCAGTAGATAAAAAAATAAATAAAAATCCACAGTTGTTCCCTTTTACATGACTGCTGTTGGAATTGCTACCTCTGAAGAACGCTATCCCTCGGTGTCCCCACGTTGCCCGAAAGTTTGTCTGGAAGTTTTACGGGCATCAAAATAGAAACCGCCGGCTTGAGTATTACAGGGTGTTGGTTATAGTTAAATGGTTGGGGCATATGAGCTTAGTAAGATACGTAAGGCACACGAGGTCGGATACACTGTAACATGTGTTAACTGAGTGTGCACGACGTACAACAATAATGATGTCTCCTTTCTACTGCCCAAACGATGATCCATATCATGGTACTTTCTTGTGAGTTTGTAACATCTACGAAACTGCGAAATGCCTTCTCAGTAATTCTGCCTACAGTTGGTGTTCTCAAAGAACGCAGAATTTCGCAGACAGCAACCAGTGAAGTAGTGACTCACTTCCAACTGTACAGAACAATACGCATGATCTTTGGGTAAACGCACTGGACGCTCAGAAAAACTCTGTTATGGACCGTGCGATGTATGCCTACATCCCAAGGGCAACTGAGGACTATGTATAATAATCCTGCGGCATGTAACAGTGTCATCCTCCAATTAGTTGGTTGTTGTTAGTATTGCCCGGCACATTTGTTTAGTAAGCTGCAAGAGTATGTTGGCGGCAAATGGGGAAATATGGAATAATTCGTGGCACGTCAAACTGGAGCTTTCTGGTCCCGGGGTCAGTTGGCTAGGCTGAACGTTGAGAAAGCGGCGGGCCCAGATGATACTCACCTGGCAATTCTAAGACCACTTGCTGTTCCTTTGACTAGTTTATTCAACAAATCACTTGTGAAGTTAAGCTACCCGCGGACTGGAAGGTGGCCGCTGTCAAACGGATGCACAAAGTGGGCAGTAGGAAAAAGGCCTCAAACTACAGACCTGTGAGTCTTAAATCAGCCAACTTGAAAGTGCTCGAACGGGTCTTAAAGTGCAAGATAGCGCAACACGTCACTAAGTGTAGACTGGTGGCGGCTCAGCAGGATGACTTTCTAACTTACCGACTTTCTTAACTGAGATCATTCTACGGCTGGAAAAGGGAGATTATGCTGAGGTCTGCTATTTAGACTTCAGGAAGGTCTTTGACTCCGTAACCCATCGATTTTCAGTATTAAAGTAGGAGGCGTTTAATATATTTCTTGGTTTTTCAGTATGGGTGAAGGTGTTCCTGCAGAATAGGAGTTTCCATGTGCACATATATCGCTGCAAGTCGCACATTGCACATGCAGCCATTGGTGTCTACCTAGGATCAGTTTTGGGTCCCCTGTCATTCGTCGTATACGTAAATGATTTGGCGAGGAGGATCACCAGTCTCCACTACATGTTTGCGAGTGATGCGAAACTCGTGGGACGCCCGAGCGAGTCTTTAATGCAGCGAGAATTCGATGGAATTCACCAGAGGACAGCTGGCTGAGAACTCCCGTTAAATGTTACGAAATGTAGATCGAGGACTCTCCTAGGTGAGTAGGAGGTTTAGGGCAACGTATGTTCATTCAGAAAACTACTGAGATGAGAGATCTGGGAATTTAAATCATCGGAGACTTCAAGTTGTCAACTTACATATGTTTGCAGCCTGTGAAGCAAATCGGGCACTCTACCAACTGAAGAGGACAGTAGCCTCAAAGAAACCCAGCGTTCTTGTATCTCTGTATGCGGCTTACGTGAGACTGCGTCTAGAATATTGTGTACAGGCCTGGTGTCCTTATTTGGTCAAGGATGTGAAGGTCCTAGAGAGGGTGCATCGTAGATTGAGGAAGTTTTAGTACTCCGGGGAATGGATTACTGTGGCAGACCCAAACACCTTAGTCTCTTCTTGGAAAGAAGACAGAAAAGATCCCAAGTTTTCAAGATCCTGAGTGGATTGTCTAAGACAGAAGAACGGCTGTTTACTCGCACCGAAAACTCATCGCTTAGAGGACGCGAGTTGAAGATTGTGAAGGAAAGAGCTAGGCGTCAAATCTGGCCAAATCTGTCATATGGGTTTGTGAGCAGTTGGAATAAATTATCATCCGATATATTGTTGGCCACCACGGTTACCGACTTTAACCGCAAGATTGGTGCGTGTTGGTTTGTATTATTTCCAGATATGGGGTGATGATAAAGTGACCGGGATCTACACAACATGATGGCAATTCTCTCTATTCCCTTTCTGCACCTTTGCTATTCTTATTTATTACTACCAGCTATATATAATTTGCGTAGAACATCATTATTTAGTTATTTGTCCCTCCTCATCTGTTATTCTGTTTTCGTAACCAGGAAGTTCTCGTCCTGTGATGCAGGAGGCTGAAAGAGATGATGGTGGCGCCAACATTGGCTTTGATCCCGTCTATAGCTCTGTGCTGTGATTGCTGAAGGTGATGCCGATACCGCTTCCTTACGTCCTTCAGCCTCTAGTATCTAGGAGGTCGCTGGCATAGTCCTGGAGAGGACTTAATCTGGAATGTTTCCGCCGCCCATTCAATGACAAACTGTGTTCTACACACCGCCACAGGTGTCGGAACACCACTGAGGTGAAGTTTTTTACTTCTGCACTTGTCGCAGCAAGGTGGGATCATCGGAGCTCACTGGTGCAAGAAGCTGGGCATTAACCGGCTCCTAGCCCCAAATCCTGGACTGGACAGAGCTGAACTGAACTATATGACACATTCCTCTGGGTAGACGAGTGACCCCTCTAACCGGTCTGCTGGATTCTGCATGAGTTTTGGTTGTTTAAGTGGTTACAACCTTTTGCCCCAATCACTGTGTGGGAGTTGGTGTAGTGGGACCACTACCAACGCCGAGAAGAGGAAATGGATATATTCTTGTGATTGTTGACCATTTTGCCCAATGGTTTGAAGACTTTTCGATGCCAAACCAAGAGGCTTCTACCGTAAACCTCGTTCGTTAACGAGTGGGTCGCTCGTTTCGGTACACCCGTTGTGTTGCACTCTTACCAAGGCGCTGCGTTTGAAATTTGCCTCCTGGAGACAGCATGTCATATGTTTCGTATACACAGACCCTAACAACTCCTTATCACCTTCGGGGTAACAGCCTGGTTGAACGAACCAATCGTGCTATCATGACAGTTTTGCGTACTCTCATCGAGCAGCACAAGTCAGACTGCTGGGATGAAATCCTGCCACAGTGTTTCTTAGCCTATGGGGCTGCCGTCCATTCGAATGCAGGGTGCACGCCATCACTGCTATCCCCAGGTGGTGAGCTACGCTTGCCAATTGAAGTACTAACACCGCTGGTTCCAGCCGAGTCTATAGGGTTATTACGATATGTCAGGGAGCTTGGCGAACGGTTGAGTAGCCTACGAAATTGCCGCCGAGCATCAGTGGAAGTCATAACACCATCGGAAAAGCTGGTATGACCACCGCAAACGGATCAGTTCACCGCACCGGGGATCACTTCTGGTTGTACAGACCAAAAGCACCATTGAGAACAGCCCACAAATTCGCCCACCCGTGACAAGGCTCATTCATTGGTGTTTACTGGCATTCAAAGGACGCACGATGTGTAAGGCGCAATCGAAGCTAACAACCACACATGGGTAGAGTTTGAATTGTATAGCAAGATGTGCTGGCTTGTTAGAGTCATTTCGATTTCCGTTTTTATAGGCCGTGTGCATGTTTCACCGGCTCGTGCTTGTCTGTCTTCTTTTCGAGGACTGTCGCTGAAGCCCTCATCTGGAGAACGCAGTCGTCCGGCGTCTCCACATTGTCCAAATTTGATCACAAGTGTGACGGGTAGTCGAGTAAAACGGCCGGTTTGTATGTTGCGGGTATAGTGCGTCCAGTGAGCTTGTGTGGAATCAATGGTATCACCCCAAAACTTTGCCTACGGGTCTTGGCTGTATCCAATTGTTGCTTTGGTTGTAGCGATATGCGTCCCCTAGAACAACTGGAAATGCTAGCGTTGCGATCTCACCTTGACCTGAGTCTTGTGTGGAAGTCCTTTGAAGAGACCTACTTCCCACTCATTTCCATAAGGAAGTCTTACATGAATATTCTACACTTTTACGGACACAACCGGTCTGCGAAGCCATAGAAACAACTGTCCGTACCTACCGTTTTAATATGGTGAATAGGCGTCCATAGGAGTGCTGCAGAACTGCGACAGTTGGCCAATGACAAATGCCTACCTTATGGCCACCACGACAGCATGATTGTTATCAGAGACTACTGACAGTGATTGTCTACCCCTTGGTCGGTATGACTACTCTGTTTCATCCTGTTGCCTTCCTTCTCACTTGCCATAGGTGACTTCAACGCTTCATCCTCACCTCCTTTACAGCTCTGCCATTTTCACCGCTACAGAGAGCCTAGACACAATGTGAAGTCTTGGAGAGAGGCACCGTTCAGGACAAATGTCTTGTTTGCTGAAGCACGTAGTCTCAAACAAGATGTTACGTTGTCCAAAATGTAATTAATAAGGTTCCCTGAGGGCACAGTAATCGCCCGATTCTGGCGTTTGTCTTGACTGAATACTGCAGGCTGGAAAGAAGCATGGATCCACTATTTCGATCGGGTTGACTTTGATGGCATGAGAAGTCACTTCGGGAATCGTCACGTGGGCGTCAGTTTGGTTGCCTCTAATTGTGAGCATTCAAAAAGTAGGTTGTCCGGGGCTGATTAGTCATACCCCCCACGCAAGTTGACAATGATGTATTCCCGCTGTTTCCTCCACAGAGAGGTTCGCCATATTTTCGACAGCCGCGTGCATCTATTGACTAGACCGAGGTAGTCCGGTAGGTACGAATACGCCTTTCGCAGTATATGCAGTCGGTACAAGTCGGAAGTCCGTCACGATTTGATCGACGTGCAGTCACCGTTCTTCGACATCACGCGTTCAATACACAAATTTCCTCTTCAAGTCTTCTTCGTTAATTCAATCGGACGGTGAAGTCATTCTCAGAATCAACGTCGTTGCTGATTTATTCGGGGATATGTACACTGTCCTTTACAACGCAGACACATTCTAATGTTTCTTCACAGGAGTTTACGTGGCTTCCTTTTTGCAGAATTCTAAATCTAGCCCTTCTAGTTCAATGGGCCCGGGTCATATGTATCCGCGACTATCGTAAGAAGCGTGGTCTGTGTTTGTCAACCCATTTCGGGAGTCTTTTTGAATGTTTACTTTTTCTGTGAGAGTGATTCTCAGTGAATGGGGAGGAAGCTACCGTTTTTCATATTTAACAGTTCGCTGATCGGCATTCCGTTTCCAGTTATCGACCAACTAGCGTAGTGAGTGTTTCGTACCAAATTTTATGACGTCTTTTTAAGGGGCTCTCTCAGAGCACCCAGAGAGTACCTTCACTTCACCACGGATTCTTACCAAATGGGTACTGCTTAACGAACGTGGTGATTTTATGGACAGGCTGACGAATGCTTAAGGTGATGGTATTGCAGCAGACGCTATTTCAACCTTGCTAGAATATTTGACTGGTTATCACGCGACCCTGTTTCACAGAAAATGGCGGTACATGGCATGAAATGTATTCACTTTCAGATAGCCTCATTCCGAAACAACGGCCTCTGGCGTTAAATCTGGTTTTGATCTCTCGTGCGTCGCACGTATCTCAGCAGGTGTACCATAAAGATCAGTCCTTTTTCCATAACAGTTTTTAGACTTTATTGTGCTTCATTGGGGAGAATTTCTAGCCACCCTGTTCTCCATGCACATGACTTGATATCTGTAATTCACGTAAAGCCACTTCACGAGCTGACGGGTGCAGTTATAGAATGGTCAAGTGGTGATGTTTTCCCATCAACAACGATACCTGCACGCACATATCTCTTGATGATGACTCTGGCAACATCTTCACAACAGAGTACACACAAACGCCTATCGTGTCATTGCCGAGGGTATTCATGAAAAGTCATGGTTGCGAACAGCTGTATTGGGTTATTTTCATCGAGTATATGTAATTACAGGGGTTTCATTTAGCATATATGAGGCCGGGATAGGATGGTAATTGTTATCATTCTGTACGCTCCTACTTCGGTCATATATATATATATACAATATAAGAATGAAGTAAGATCGTACGGAGTGGTAACCATCACGACCCTATTTTGATCAATGAAAATAACTCAGAGCAGCTGTTTGAAACCATGGCTTTTCATCAACAGCTGCCTGTTGTCAAGGTGAGTCTTAAAGGGATCTGGGTATATTTGTGTTGTCCAACTTGTCCTTCTTGCCTCATCGTCATAGAGCAACTAAAAAAGATTAACTGTACTGGGCATGGTAAAACGGACGTTTCCTATAGTTGACAAGTGTGCTTTTCAAACCATGTATAGAGTTTATGTCGAATGAATGCTTGAATACCCTGACTCAGCAGTTTGTTCTCGTCCTGGAAAAGACAAAATTACTGGTGCATTTGCGACGAGCTGCAATAAAGTCACAAGAGATTTTTGAAGGAATGCATGCATGTTCTCTTTCTTGACCTTCAGCCTCTGGGGTGTCAAAAACTCCGTGAGGATCTCTATCTTGTTTCTTGTTTTCTTTTGTGGGTATTCATGGTTGTGTGTGGGCTGAGATACTGCCAGGACGCCCAGACCTAGACAGGAGAACGATTAGGGTTCTCAACCAAAGCCTTTGGCTCAAAAGCCTGTACCGCAAGGCAGCGGGTGGGTGGCGGTGTACCAGAAATGGTACGTTTTTCAGGAAGAGATGCCAACCATCTTCCAACCCCCAACCTGGAGGACCAGGAGACTGTGGTTTGTCAGACCTCTACCTGTTGGCCTGCCTGGTATGAGTAACTCTGTCCAGTTTAGCCCAAAAGGTCATCGAGATGCGCAAGCCGTCACACCACGTCAAGGTCCAGTCTCACCGTGACGGTGTTTTCTTTGAAGTACTGACTGGGAAACCGCTGTTGTAGGTCCAAATGCGCTAAGGGATCACACTTGAAGGTTGATCCGACTGAAACCCCAAACGTTTTTTCAGCTGAACGCCTTCCGTCACGGAACAGTGGCCCATTAGAAAAGCTTGTCTCCAGTTGTTTGTAATGCCTCTACAACGTCATTTAAGGCCACATTAAACTTTTATCTGCTTGACGGAAGAGGTATGTGAACGACATGGTCTTATTTCTCATGTCGTATTACGCCCACATTGATACAAGTTTCTTAAAGAACGGTGGTACACCAGTTTTTCCATGATTGCCCTTCAGAAAAGCCGACACCCTTTTGACGTCAGACAACGAATCCTCCCGACCCGTGGAACTGAGGCACTCAGCCTCGCACCTGTTTATCAAACACTGAATCGCTGTACTAGCTAAAGCATCGAATTCTCACTAGACAGATCTCTCGGGGTGATGACCTACTGAAACATATGGACACAAGTCAATTCTCCCTCTGGGTTAAATTTTTTTTCCTTACCCAACTATTCCTAACTGAAATGAGCACTGAGGTAAGCGCTGTTTGTTCATTTCCAGGAATTTTATCGTTCCTTTGGTGACAGTGTGATCATAAAGAGGTGTGGTGCATTAATTTTTTTCGATTGCCTTTCAGAAAAGCTGACGCTCACATGACGGATAAAAACTGAACTGCCCGGGGGATCATGGGCTCCCAGTCTCGCACCCGCGTACCAATCACCAGACCTATGAATCACTGAAGCTAAACCCTGACGCGTATGTCCTGCTAAATGTCCAACTGCTCTTCATTGTAATTAGACGAAACTACAACATGCAATCGCAGTTGCAAGGTGTTTGCTGATGGCAATGCACTGCAGCCGTCGTTGATAGAAGTATCGTTGGTTAAGACTTAAATGATCGAATGCAGTCTGCATCCACTACTCGTTCTTTAAAGACAGAATATAAATTACCGTACAATCCGCGTCACGTCAGTACTCCATGGAACTATCAGGCTAAGGTCCGCTGCCGCCACATATTTTCCAAGTGTATGCCCAGTTGTACTATGTCATCTGACTCATCCACCACAAATCAGGGCGCATTCCAAGAATTGGTTACCTTCCGGGAGAGGCGTCAGACTGCGGACGCCTGTGCAGTTTTCTTTTCCAGATTCATTTAATGTCCGCTCCGCGTGTCGTCGTTCCTAAAAAGAAACCTCGCGCTTGGTCTCGGACCCACATCTTCCCTCAATATTTCACCTACCAGCGGCAGATCTCCTTGCACACGCTTTGGGGATCATACGAACACCTAATTGCTTCCTTTTCATCCCATCCACCATTCTCGTGGCGGTTTTCTGAATTTCCTTCTGCTTACGCATCTCCCTCTTGGTTCAGGAATAGGTTGCCGCTCTACCATACCAAGATTGGTCTGATGTGTACCGCGAACGGCCTAGTTAGGATTCTGGGTGCAAGCCTGCTGACGAGTCTTTTGATTACCACTCATACACCACATATCGATGCACAAGTCCCGTCCGTATTTTTCGGCGTCCTAAATGAGGGTGTGGTAATACCCAGATTATTTTCACACTCCGCTTGTTTCAACAACCCCTCATCCGAGCGGTATGCGTCAAACCCATTCATCCTTTCAGTGTGCCTCTACACCCTTAGGGGGCTATTTGGAAACCCATTTCATTAAACGACCCAGATAGGCTTGTAGAGCATTCTGATCATCTGCTGATTTGATTGCATGTCAGACTGGGGTGGTTTGCGTACAGTAAACGTGCGGATAATGATTTTGGTGAGGTTTTTGTTGAAAAGCAAAACGATCTAGGCCGGAATTTGAACCTCGAGTGATCCCGCTGTGCCTCTCATGGGTTCTGCACGGTAACAACCGGAAATTGTGGTCTGTAGAGACGTGGGAGCGAAATTAGATTAGACAATGTGGGAGGAGTCAGTAATAACGTGTGTAGCAAGTAGGGTGGCCCGGCCTATACTTCCAAACGACCGATGCTGGACTTATTAGTAGTGTGAAAACTCATGGATCTTTCTGCGCTTCGGTCTCTTGGTGTCTATTTGTTCTAGTTTGGTTGGCAGGTGCTGTTAGGGTTAGTTCCAGGAGCAGAACTGTCAGAAATCTTTTCGTTGCGTCCGCTTACGCTCCAACTGACTGTAGTGACATCGGCATCAAGGACGTCTTTTATTCGGATCTGGCCGCTCTCCTCCGGTCGACCGTGGTTCTGATATAGTCGTTCTGGTCGGAAATATGAACGCTCAGGTTGGCC
>QNGE01005564.1:26191-37087 GCA_008508345.1 Paragonimus westermani
ATGGTTAGGTCATGTATTAAGGATGCCAGCTAGTTGTCTTCCACACCGAGCACTGTTCGCTGACACTGCGACCGACTGGTGTAAGGTGCGAGGTGGTCAGATAATGACGTGGTGTAGGGAGATGAAGTTGTTCACCAGGTGGTGGTTGGCCACTGTGGGTCGTGTTCGTCTCCCGGACTTGGGCCCACGCGACTCACAGAGTCGGTGGTTGGAGACTTTGGGCGAGATGGTGGCTAATCGAGCTCAGTGGCGTGAATGTTGTCGTTGTGTTGGCCGAGTTGTCTGTGAAGTGAGTGCATTTAATGACGCGGGGCAGCGAAAGCCGTGAGGAAGCTGTCTCGCTGTTGACGTCTTACTCCCACTTGCAGCTCGGTTGTTTGTTTGCAAGGTGTAGGCAGGCACCTTGATGTTGAATGTTTGATTATAGATGTAGGTATTTCCAGTAGTTAGGTCCCTTCCCGTCCCCTTCTTTTTTCCTTCTCTCCTATATATATATATATATGTATATATAGGGTTTGTTTTTTCTTCATGGTTGTGGCAGTTAAGCATTAGTGTGAACCACTGATGTATTGCTGTCTATGATGATGATGATATTTCAGATTGGCCTGTTGTTCGTAAGCTTTGCACAATGTAACCGTTTTCTCTGCGTATGCATTAAATTGATTGGAACCTATGTGAAAGTGAACATTTTGAGACGTAACTGAACACTTGCACGAATGCCTCAAGGTGTTTTCGGAAGAAAGACTTTCTACCGCGAGTATTGTGGCACGCAGAGAAACTGCATTTGTTTATTATAAACAGCTGCATAGTCAATGCACAAAGTGCATTCTACAAAAGTGGTGTACTGTACGGAAGGGCATAAAGACTGTTTTCAAGGTAGTTAAATCAGCTCCGTATTGGTGTCTTTTCGTTGTTTATGAATGAGCTTTGTTATCCCTTAAGAGAGGCTATCGAAAGAAGAGGCTATTTATTCGCAGCCGTCAGCAATCTTTCGAGGGACATTTGGTATATATATAACCTATTGTAACATAGTAGACGTTTGTGCTTCATGAGTGTGTACCTCCACTTCCAACGGGTAGAGAGTGGGAATTAACTGTCCAGTTTTTACACATTTGCCGCCATGTCATCTATTACATTACATGTAATCCTGATACCGTCAGACCTCTCAGGCGTAGACAGAACCGATCAAATTAGCAGGGTCAATATTTTGGTTGATTGCTCTACGTTCGTACTCTCTAGTTACTTCGAGCATTCCTTGGTTGAGTAGCGAACCGCGACGAAATGACAGCTTAGGCAGACTGTTTGTATCTTAGTCCTGGAAAATTGATACTGCACATATTTCCCTTGTAACTAAGGTAGTTATAATGGGTAAAAATGGCTCGGATGAAAAATAATCACGTTTTTATCTCGTCACACTCTCAATGCCATCCTGTGGTCTTTTACAACAAGTATTTGTTTTTTTTCTTAGCCACATTCTTCTAGGAAATTCCCGCGTAGTCTCTGTATTTTCAACTGTAGCGCGCTCTAGCTGTTCACCTTTCAGCGTTCATAGGGTGAATTTTCAAGTTGCTACCTATCTTGTTGATTTCAGTTGATGTTTGGATGCGGAACCATGGAACCCCACACCAAAGTAGCCCGACTTTTGTGTAGCCGTTGCTCAAAAACCTTCAAATCACCTGCTACTTTGAAACAGCATTTCGAAGGTTCGTTGTATTATAACCATATAATGACCTCATTTTTTGTGCGGTTGTAAAAACGGATGTGTACTTTGTTGCACTTTCGTGGATTGAGCAACAGTTGAACTATGTTTGATTACAGTTACTGTGACGTGCCGTCTTTATGCCTTATCTCGCAGGGTTACTGCATATTAATACGTGAAGACCGCTGGGCAAAACATGTCACAGTCGCTTGTTTTTTTCTGTGGCTGTGTTGTATATCTACTTCGTATGCACATCCTATCGCTTGTTTCATTCGGACTAACGCAAGAGTGCACGAATATTTAAGGGTATTCCAGGTCAACCCATACTTCCTTATTGATGGACAGAGCTGATCGTCGTTCGGGTTAGTTGAATGTGTTTGTTGGAGCTCATGCTTACTAGCAATTACATGATTAGGGGTTCTTGCCCTGATTACAGTGACCGCACTTGTCCATGTGTGGACGGTTTAAGAATATCTAGTACACAGGTGATGTAACTATTTATTGATGTTAGCCATAACCGTGACCAGAATGTAATGTATTTGGAGCCGCTTTTCACCTCAACAGTGACGTGGAATATTCCGGAAGAAATGCATGTATATATATATATGTATAAAGATAAGAGTGGATAGACTATGGGGCTAACCAGAAAAACCGAAAGTGCGGATACACGTACGCCGTTAAACACGGTATGTTGCCGCCTCGGGCAGCGCTTTTAACCAGTGAATTAATGAGTCAAACAAACGATAAATATGTTGTGTGAAAACCGCACGTTTTCCTTTTATGTATGTCAGTCGCCTGCGTGTGATACAGGTGGCGCTGAGAACTAGATCGACCACTTAACTTGGCTAGTGTGTGTGTTTAATCTCTAGTTGAAAAAAATTGCCGGATTCATTTATGTTTTAAAAGCCACGTGGATACCCTTCTGTATGACGTTTGCGATCTGCAGTGGGTCACAGGCAAAATCGGAATTTTATTTCGAAGTCATTTAATTAGTATGCTCAAGATACTTCAGGGGTCACATCATCCCCCAAGTCTGCGGCCGCTTTTTCGAGTCTTGGCTTTCTTGATCGTTCAGAACAGTGTGTGATACAGTAGCAAGCACTGCTGAGCAGTAGCTAAGCCTACTGGTGTCATACTGGTATGTTTAGCTTCAACTTTTGCGCCGTTTGAAATATTTGAAATCCTATGAGAGCTGGACACTTTTAGGTTGTTAAGCTTTAGATGGAGACGGTTAAGGTATATTTGGCTCAAACGCAACTGTACGACCACTAGTCGGCTTTGTTACCACCGAGCTACTGCTAGCTCAGCATTGGGACGCTTACATACTACGTAACTTATTAGCCTGGAGTCCTACTCGTAGGTGTTATGAATAGGGTCGTCGCTGGTCCCAGCAACAATCCAAAAAACCAGAGTAGTAAAGTGTTACAACTACGAGCAAACGATTTAATGACCAAACAAGGTAGTGCCAAATCGTAGGGAAGAATCAATTCTTTTATGGATACACGTTCACCGGCATTGTCACCAATGCAGATGGCATCACGATTACAGCTCCTTCCAACTTTTCTCAGTGAGATAGTTAAAGCTTTGATAGCCTCAGACAATATCACCAGCTGGAAGCCTTGTGGTTTCTCTCAATTGCCAACCGCCCCGTAGAACATAATGGACTACGGAAAATGCCTCTTCGGCGTACGGAGTATTTGACCCTTTCACTGTAGTCTGCCTTTTTATGACCTCTGATATCCGTTAGGGACGTTGTGATATCTCAGATAAAGGCATATAGACATTTTGGGTTCCTGCTGTTTTTACGTGTTTGATTAATGGTCCCTGTTTAGGCATAGTGGCTTGGAAAACCAACACAGGGACACCGTTCGACTCGCGCACGTTATTAGGAAATCTTTTTTAATAATCTGCCAACAGCTAAGTATTTCCGTTTACCGGGGCAGCTGTTGTTGGACGAACAAGAGAGCTGTAACCGAGTAGATGTGAGGTATCACAGAAAATGGATGGTTAATAAAAATAGCTGCTGCTTATGCTGTTAGTTACCTTTTTTTTTTACACACCTCTAACGTTGGATGTGGTTTTTTACAGTATGATCCAGCAGAAGAATAGCACCTGAATATGGCGAATAACTAGGGAGAAGCGCACAGTTTGATGGACGATACAGTTGCTTACTAAACTCAATGCTCTTTTAAGTTATTTTCATTCTAATCAGGAATTGCTCTTAAAAAAGGTACCGCGTGAGTTCATCACCTAAAATAACCCTAGTTCCGTGGTATTACCCGCAACCGATGTAAGTTTTTCATTGACTATCGTAACAAATAACGTCTGTCCACGGTTGTTTGCGAGCACTATGGTTTAAATGCAGCTGTGTATCCCCTCATTACTTCACCCGGCTAACTGGACCATTGTTATACTGCTTACCACTGATTCGCCTTAGGGACTTGAATTGAGATTAAGAATGTTTTCAGCTCTCTTGGTCTTGATTTATTGTCCACTGTGTGACATACTAGGTTAGGCTATTTACTATCAGATAGGCCTACAACAGGAGCAGTTGAGGCGATCGATGTTCAAATCGGAAGCATTGCGATTACTGATGAGCACAGTTACCATAGTGGTTTCCCGTGGTCGGTCACAAATCTTTTGATGGTTTTATGATTTCATGTCGACTAATGCTAACACTACATTTTCAGATGTGAAAGTTTGCCGCAGTGAGTGGCGTACACACATCCACCAAATTGCTACATCTCCTGTCCACATATTTTGTCCAGTTCGTTTTATCTTTTGAGAAAGTTGCACGTGTTACTGTTGAAGTAAAAGGTAGCATGTGCCACAATAATGCCTGCTGGGGTTCACGGCCATTTGTGTTACACAAGACGAAAAGTAGACCGGACTGTTAGGATCTCTCAGCCAGCGTGGGTGGGAAACAATAGGCTTGTATCTGTCTATTGATTGACCATATTTTTACCTACGTGCACTAGTTTCGTCGTGTTGATCTCCCAGTGCTACCTTTGATGAATAACTGATTATTCGGGTGATCTATTTCCTTACTAACCTACATATATTCATCTCGATTTCCACTTACTGAACATCACTCCCCAAGCACCGCGTATAGTTTAGCAAAGAAGCGTAATGTGACTATTGTGAATGTACTGTGAAACCACCGTTACTACAGCGTTCGCCCACTTCAGGTTCATCTTAGGTGCAAGGCCTGTGCGATTCCGGATTCGGGAATAATTGGGTTAAGACGTACCGTGGTTTTAAGATCAGGCGCTCGAACAGCCCAGGATCGGTTGTCGGTATCAGAAGACTACGTGAACTCTCGTAAAAGTCGGAGCATTACCCTCTTGAGATCTCCAGTCATTCTTGTTTGACACTATTGGGAGTGAGTGCTCTTAAAACAATCCATGTAACTCACCCTGTTGACAGTGTGCTGTAAAATGACACTCCTCCTTCCAAATAACCGGACATTAGCACATGTGTAAGTGAAACGGCCATCCTCTTGCGTTGTGAGGCTACTCATGTGACTGTTGAATCACTTAGTCTAGAATTTTCATCCACACACGACCCCGTCTGACATTTTTGGCAAAACACGGACTCGTCAGTCACCCACCACTCTCTCAAGTTCGAAGTTTGATGTGTGCTACGTATCGGAGACACGAGTCTACAATTTTAGTACTGTCTTCCACTTGTGCTAGGCTCTAGGTAACTTACTATCCAAGCGCTTCTCTCTTAGGGTCTCTGGTGGCGCCGAAGCTGAATCTCATAGTCAAGCTCAGGGTGGGAGTCGCACTGAGTTCCAGAGCTGAGCAATGTTCGCTCGATTGGATCCCAATGAGCAGTTGATTGTGCGCGATCAGACTCAACACGACGCAAAATCAAAGAAACGTTGTCTATTCATTATGTCGGCGTATGCTCCAACGGACGAGTGTTCGAGTGTTACCTTCTGAGGCAGACTAAACATCCAGACATCATACTAGCGCGCGATTTGAATGCTCAGCTTGGTCGTCTTTCTTCAGAGAAGAAGCGGCTGGGAGGTATGTCTGATGTCCGGGCGCAACACACTGACACTAGCGATTGACTGCTGCAGCTATGTGCGTCCGACGCTATCTATATTTCGAGCACCACATCCCAACACAGGAAGGGGCATTGTGTTACCTGGTGATCTTTCTGTTTCTCAGCGGTGGACACAATTGTATCACATAGCGGTGAGATACAGGTGGCGCCAGTCTGTTAGAGACTGTTGTGCCTTTTGGAACAACCACCTGGACTCGGACCATGCTGTTGTGTGTGCTCATTTTGTCTTGTGATTCGCGTAGAGAACATACGTCCGTAAATCCAAAATACGTAGCTGGCATACAAGCATTGATGAACAGGTTGCCCAGTTCGAGCCAGACGAAAGATCCTAACATACACTGGGAGCAAACCGCTGCAGCTATAAAAGCATGCTGTGGGAGACGTGTTCCGAAGGAACCGTTGAGTTGCGACAGAACTGGATTTCCGTCGCGTGGATGAACCTCATGAATAAGCCTCGTTCGATTCCACCTGGTTCTGAATGTGATGATGACCGTCGAGAAATTAAACGCCCGTTGACTAAAAGCTTGCGCAAATACCGTGAGCACCACTTAGTCGTACAGTCAAAGCAGATCGAAAGAGCTTTTTTTATCTGAGAATACCAGAAAGCTTTTTTCTCTGATCCATGGTTGTACTGACCGTCGAGTCGGTGTGAGTGAGACCATATGCGGCAAGGTTAGTTCACTTATCATTAGTCAGCTGCATCGACTTGACAGGTGAGGTGAACATTTTGGGGAACAGTTCATTTGGCCTCAACCAAACCATTTGGATGACGGGATCCGAACGGTCAATTATTACGTTTCAGGCGGCCCTCCGTCGGAAGCAGATGTGGCTCTGGAGCTCGTTGTTGAAACGTAACAAGACTCCTGATCCAGACCTCCTCTTTCCTTCTTTTTTCAAGGATGGTGGGGAGAGGTTGATATCAGAATTGACGAAACTCCTCCAGGCGATTTTAGAAACTGAAGAGGCACTTCGTGATTAGTGTTTATCAACAGTGGTTCCCTTTTCAAAAAGAGAGCCTGGAGTTTGTGTGTGTGACAACCACAGAGGCGTGAGTCTAGTGTCTGTTGCGTCCAAGTTATTCACTAGCCTTATTTTCTTAAACTTAGAGAAGGTCAGATACGTAAGGAACATGCAGGATTCCAATCCGGTCGAGGCTTCGTTGTTCATTTTTTTACCCTGCGACGGATCTTGGAGCATCGGCACTCATAGGCAACCGACGGTGGTGGTCTTTCATACCTAAAGGCTGCTCTCGATTCAGTTGATGGTAACTTTCTCTGGAGCTGTCCCCTTCGCAACGGAGTACCAGGAAAATGCGTAAATCTGTTGGGTTCACTGTATACTCACTCTACAAGCAGACTGAGAATCTATAGACAACTGTTTCTGGCGTTTGTCACTGCTGGTGGTGTTCATCAATGTTGTTCGATTTTCCCATTTCTGTTATGAACGACATTGTAGAGAGTGCACCCGAGGAATCCAGTGGGTTTTGGTATTGAACTTCTTCCTGGCGCTTGGTTGACCGATGTGAAGTATGCGAATGAAGTTCAGCATCATCATCATAGACAACAATACAACCATGAAGAAAAAGCAAACCCTATATATAGGAGAGAAGGAAAAAAGAAGGGGACGGGAAGGGACCTAACTACTGAAAATACCTACATCTATAATCAAACATTCAACATCAAGGTGCCTACACCTTACAAACAAACAACCGAGCTGTAATTGAAGGGAAGGCGAATGAAGTTGTCTTGCGTAGTCCCTCTGTAGAAAACACACAGACCATGCTGAACAAAGTGGATGACCGAGCTGGTTTGTATGGAATGCGCTTCATATCTTCAAAGTGTAAAGTGCTGCTTCCAGACAGGGACATTCCCGTCCCTACTTTCCTCATTGCAGGTAATCCGTTTGAGACGATGTGCAGTTTCACATACTCGGGTAGCACTATCTCGTCAGCTTGCAATACTGCGGATGATATATTAGTGAGGATAGCGAAAGCACGTCATATCTGGTGTCAGAAACACTCGGTTGTCGCTGAAAGGAAAGGTATATAGTGCTTGTGTACGTTCTGGTTTGCTCTATAGTTCGGAAACGTGACCTGTTCACAGTGACGATATCAACCGACTTGACCATCGTTGTCTCTGCCACTTAGCTGACATTAAGTGGGCTGATCGCTTGAGCGACAGGACCGTTCACTGGCGCGTATTCCGGAACGCTCGGGATGCGCGATCAATCGGTCAACTGGTCACGTTGCACAGACTGTGATGTTTGGTTTGCGTACTTCGTATGCCAACTGGGCGTGTACCTTACCGTGCGTTGCCTACTGAAACCTCCAACAGTGGGGTGAAAACACATGACGCTCAAGCAACAACGTGGTCACGAAATATGAAGACCCTAACTGTTCCACTGAGCAAACTGGGTAGTTGTCGCCTGACTGCCTAGGGTCCTTGTGATCACTCAAATCGCTGGTTAAAAACGCCATCCGAGATGGCGGTGTGTCACGGCCAATGGCGTATCTGTATCCATACCATTTCTAGTACTTCCGCTTAGTCTCCCTTATTAATTTTCATTCCTCTTAGTAACTATGGCCCCAGCCACATCACCTTTTGGTCAGGCTCTTGGTTGCTATGGTGATGACGGATAGCTAGCTAAGATTGCGTAGGCGATCGATACCGAGGAGCTAAAAACAGCGGATTGCTTTTCTCAATCTACATGAGTGCACGTACGTAAAATTACAAGAAGTTTGAGAAGAACCAATGTAATTTGCATGCATTTTCGACCTATTAGCCAAACTCTCCAAACTAAATTACCGATGTTTTTGTCCAGTTTTTTTGTGTCTGTATTCCGGCGCTGGCACTTCCGTGGACGAAAAAGTGTGCTTATCCTCAAGCATTTGGTTAATACATTAACGATCAATAAACGTATGGTAACGTGAACTCTTTTGTTATCTTGTCTGATCTGCTTTTTTCCCATCCTCTTTCCTTTTGCTACCATTCAGTATGTTTTCAACGTAATTCCGAACCCCGATTTTCATGCGAGATCTGTTTGAAACGATTTCGAACAGAAGCCCAGTTCTCACGCCATTGCTATTACACACACGCGCAACGTTCATTTGTATGTGGTGAACCTGGTAAGTCGACCGATCTTGATTTCTTCGGCAGTTTCTTGTTTTTATTTTCGAGTTGGGGATTGTGATCTGTTTATTACTGGGATGCGTGTGATATTTTTATTAAGTTCAGACCGACGATTGGTGAATCACGTGAGGTGAGGGTCACCTACCTACTAGCTTAAGGACGGTGATCTATCAGATTCAAAGGAGACGCTACTGGAGTTATTTTCAACATCGTGCGTTAAACCAATAGTCATCATTAGTTGGAAGTGCGTTGTATGTGTCCGAACTTTCTGTTGGGCCTTATTCTGAGTTTTCAAATTTTACGGCAGTATGGGGCTCGCTGTCATTTATTTTAGGGTCATGTGCGGACTCGCCGCTGTCCGATTTTTGGAACGTATTGGTCAGACAGATTTGAGCTAGTCTAGGTGTGGTGCCCAACGATGTCGTCTAGCACGTGATTGCTCATCTATCCAAGTAATGGTGTGCTGGAGTATCGGTTGCCAATGCGAAATTAGAATGAATGTTAGAAGTAAGCTATCTCAATTGTACACACTAATTTGCACGACATACATCTTTATTCATCCACTGCCATTTATTCAACACTGACTTCACTGTGCATGTCTACCATTCCGAACGGGTTTCTGTTTCTGATCTTTACCGCGCACTGTTATCCAAATATGCACGTTTATTTACGCTATGCAACTCATTAACTGCTGAGTAGCTTGACACTAAGTACACCGATTGTACCGAGAAAATTGGCATATCGAATCTGCTGCTAACACCTAACCAACCTGACTGAACGCAGTTCATCTAAAGTTGTTGGCAGTCTAGCGGATGGGATTTTTTTCATTAGTTTAACTATGGTTCAAGATTTCTCCATCTGATGATTCCGAATAAGGGCGAGGCTAATCGTTATGGAATATCGTCTCAGGAACGTAGTAATCGTGAAAAATGTGCATCAAAAACTGGTTCAAATGTGCATCTTAATTGAGAAAATGTCCAGTGACAGCTATAATAAACCAGGATACGGTTTTTGCTTTCTCTCCCGTTTTTTAGCCTAAAATTTACGCGAGATTGAACGTGTCCGCTTTCAATCTCGAGGCTCTGTTTGTGACGCCTTCGACTCACAGTGTGTATATCGTATGTACCACGTAATTATCTTCTCGGCTCAATAAATCCAACATTTGAATTGGCATGGTATGGTTTTTTTGGGGGTGGGAGGGGGCTATTTTGATCGTTACGCTTTCTTTCGAGCACTCCTTTGTCTCTTTTTGTCCTTAAGGTGGCATCGACCTGTGCATTGCTTTTTTTGTTTATGACTAACCCACAGTTTATGGTCTTTCTTAAATTTGATTATATCAGTCACAGTAAAATCAAACTGTTTAACATATCTTGCTGTCACCTTTTGTCAAATCTGCTTTAGGTTGCGGTCGAGCATTCCCGTCACAATCCCATCTGAAAAATCACTCGATCACGCACACCACAGATCGTCCGTACGTTTGTCCCGTTCCCGGCTGTCATTATCGGGCCCGTAATGTCGGTCGATTGGCCCAGCACAAAATCATTCACGGACAAGGTTGGCCACTCTTATATCGCATCTTGACTACCTTTCGTTCACTTAATGTTTCGTGCGAGACATTCTTGGTTAGACTCGTTAGCTGTATGATGCTACTCAGGTTACAGGCCGTTTTATCTGTCACTATCCTTCTTTGTCGGCCTTACTCAAACAGTTGCTTCGGAGTTGATTGCAGGCCGTCTGGTCGATAGATCGGCTTAAACCATCGGCCAGGTTGATCGAGTGGTTTGATTTGACCAAGTGTACAGTGACCTCAGATGATCGAGTTTTTATCGGTGCTCGAGCTAGACACACCAGATGGTGATCCCGGATGCGTCCAATTAGGTCGCCATTGTACAGCCTCTGTTTTGGTATTGATATGTTCGCCGAGCTTGGCATTTAGGTTGCAAACGTTTCATCACCAGGCGAGGTGACATCATCAGTGCGTAAGTGTTTCAGCGT
>QNGE01005565.1:0-17653 GCA_008508345.1 Paragonimus westermani
CAAGGTTCAGCTTGAGACGCCGTAGCCGAAGAGGATGCAGTTCAAGCGTCTGGCAGCGCTCTCTGCAGTTCAACGAAGACGGATAACCCACTAAACCCTCCGTAAGTGCACGTTGGAGACTTTCCAGAGCTAGCCAATCAGACTTGTGCAAGTGAGTATATATGAACGTGCAGTACTCAAGTTGAGGTTGTACGCACGGCTTATAAAGATGCAGTCGGGTTGCAGGAAGGAAGAATAAGTGCTTAATGTATCCAATCTTCCGTCTAATTTTAGCTACTAGGAAAGTTATATGTTCAGGAAAATTGAATGAGTTTGAGTAACGTATACCCAGGTCGCGGACTGATTCGGCAGTTGGAATAGCATGACCATCCAGCTTTATAAAGTCCTCTGTTATATGACAACCGTGAGCGACAATGGTGGACTTATTGGCTGAGA
The DNA here is from genome assembly GCA_008508345.1 of Paragonimus westermani. NCBI lineage: Eukaryota > Metazoa > Platyhelminthes > Trematoda > Plagiorchiida > Troglotrematidae > Paragonimus > Paragonimus westermani. Next base: position 436 of record QNGE01005565.1, read on the forward strand.
ATTTCATCAGCCAGTTTTGACACCAAGACTCTAATGACATGATGTCCTTACGTATATTTCCTAAAGAAGAATTGAGATCGCCATCAGGAAGAGTATAGAAAAGTTCGATGTCATCAGCGAATGGGAATAGCTTGCCATGTTTGATAACTTTACATATATCATCTATATACATAAGAAAAAGCAACGGTCTCAGGACGCTTCCTTGAATCACTTCGCTGGTGACTTATCTGGACGTTGGGCTGTTATCTCTCATTTTCACTGTTTGTGTGCGACCCACAAGGTATGAAGCAAACCAGCTGAGTAGTGGGTCACGTATACCGAAAGATGCCATTTTGATCAGAAGGCGCTTATGAGGCACACGATCAAGAGCTTTTTGCATGTCCAGGAGTATGATAATAACTGCATTCCCTGAATCAGCAGATATTGTAACATGATCGAAGAATTCCAGCTGACACGTCATGTACGAACGTTTGCTGAGGAACCCATGCTGGGATAGGTTTAAAAGATTTTGTGTTAATAAGAATTCAACCATGCGACATTTTATTATCCCTTCCAATACTCTGGAACAAATTGAAGTATGGATAATGGGACGATAACTGTTGATGTTTTGTCGTGAACCACCTTTGTAACGGGGCTGAATTATAGAATTTTTCCATTGGAGAGGGAAGAAGCCTAACGATAGAGAAAGTGTAAAAATCTCAAGCAAAAGGAGAGGGATGTCTTCCTCTCCGTGTTTGAGAGCAACAGGGTGCATAATCTCTAGACCAGGAAGATAAGAGGGTTTGATAGCAACTAACTGAGGGCATATTTTTATTGCGTCGACAGTAACGTGGCTTAGGAACGTGTTTGTTTTTACAGGGAGAAGTGAGGGCAATACAATTTCCTCAGTGTTAAAGGAAGCAGCAAAATACGAATTGAAGGCCCCGCAGACTTTTACGGGATCATCTACGGTAATTTTGTTCCGTAATGTAACTACTGAGATAATAAGGTCTCCTGTATAGTTTCTGCGTTTAAATAAGTGCATCAACTCAGAGCTCTTTGCTTTGCTGTTCAGCGCACGTTTTTCCTCATTTAGGTAGAGCATCTTGGTTCCAGTTTCTTTTGGAGTGAGGGTTTAGCCTCTACCACACAAACTACTGCGTTTTGATCTTTCCGGGGCTAAGATATTCATGCAAAATCTGAAGTGTTCAGTAGATACTTCGGTTGCAATACTAGGGTCAGAGGTCGAGAAGAATGTGTTCCACAACAATGACCTCAACAGAGTGGTGGGCGCATTCCAGTCCATTATTTTATATGGCGATAACTTATGTTGGTCGACGCTTTTACAGTTTTTATATCAAACACGAGGTTGGCCACGTTGTGATCACTTCCTGGGAACCGTTCTAGGACGGACACTTCAGCAGAAGAGATATCTGTTGTAAAAATGAGATCTAAAGTGTGGTCTAGTATGGTAGGTGCTAAGATATGTTGGCGCCAACCATTTGCAAGAAACTCTTTTTGGTTTGCAGGGGCTGTGAAGGAGGTCCAGAAATATTGGGCATATTGAAATCTCCACAAATTATTTTGTACTGTGTGGGCAGTGTTGATACATGATTCAGTCCATTGATAAGATTGTTCAGGTCGTCATGAGAGGCATAAGGTGGTCTGTAGACACATCCTAAGAGTAGTTCACAGGATTCAGTTGACACTGATAGCCACAATGGGTCATCAATTCTATGAAGACACGGCTCGTCGAGTATAGTTGCAAAATACTGCTTCCTTGAGTGAATTAAACATCCACCTCCACGTCCTGCACCGCGATTTTTCCGGAACATATGATAACCTATAACGTTTAGTTGTGTATTTGAAGTCTCAAGGGTACACCAAGCTTCGGTGACCAGGATAATGCAAGGATTATATAAGAAGATGAAGGATCTAAAATGTGACCAGTGAGTGTGCATTCAAAAGCAATAAACTTAGTGCATTTTACTTATTCGACGTCATATTTAGACCTTTAAAAATGCCCGAAGAAGTGTCTTTGTAATTCAGAGACTTTGGTAACGTCCCTTGGTCTGATGCGGTTATGGTGAGCGCATCGATAACTAATGGAATGTCCCCTGCGTCTGTATCCATGACAGAAAATTTTGGAAAAGTGTCAGTAAGGTGTATTGTGGCAATGAGGATATGGGAGGTGGACTGGGCAGGGGAGGTTTAAACGGGGTGTGACGCAATAAAAAAGGGTAAGGTTGAGATGGATTGATCAGGCCTACATGCACGTTGTCCGCAAAGGGCTCACGGGATGCATTTAGGTGAGCATTAATACTGTGGGGGCTGTTTGTATCTAAAGGGGCGTTAAGCATGGGATAAGCAACTCTGGTGGGAATGGTGGGGTTCTGGTTAAGTCTTGCTTTAAAAGGTGCGTCGCGTGAGTTATTGCTATTGTTGGGAAGAGGCTGAAGATTAGGGGTTGGTAATAGATACATCCTTCTTCTCCCTGGGTGTGGGTATGTGTTCACATGCTTATTTTGTCCCTCGTATTGCGGAGGAGATAAGCACGAACGACTTGTAGGATAATGACTTAAGGAGGGTTTATTGAAGCCAGTGCTCCACTGACGGCCGGTTGTTTTGTTCCTTTGGGATGAATTTAAAGTTGGAGCGCTGGCGTGTGTCTGACTGGTAAATGGTTTGAGCCTTACTTTGTCCGATCTATCTACCACGTTGACAAGTTGAGATTTAGACGTACCATTTGGTTCAATATAGGCACACTCATTTACATGATGTTCTTTGGGGGTTGAGTCCTCGACGGGGATCGCCGTTTCGTAAGGCAGGTTGCTGGAACTGTCAATACCTACTGTTAAGTTAATCAAGTCGCCTAGTATGATATTCTCTGTTGTGTCGTTGGTGTTTTCAAGAGGAACAGTGGCGAGTTCACGTGTGAGGCAACAGGACGAAGCTCCACCAGGTAAAGCTACACACTCATCAGGACCAGATTTATTACCCTTGGACATCATCGCACCTCGTTTTAATGTGTCCTGAGCCGCACGCTTGGAGGTGACAGCGCTGCGCAATGAGCGATGTTGACATTCTCTCTCAAGCGGCGTTCTATCCTGCATAATTCTTATCAGTTAAAGAGAGGTATTGGACTTGATGTAGTCCCAACTTTGGATGAACTGTCTCACAGTTGTTTCGCTCTGGAATTTGAACAAAAGCGGGCAGCAGATCTTTTGAGTCTACCTGCGGAGACGAATGCAGGTGAAAGATGTCGGGTCTATATTGCTTATCCTCGTGGGTAGCATTTTAATGTCGTCGAGGTGAAGTTTATCTGGCATTATATGTGTAAAGCATCATTTTTGTGATTTCTGTTGTCAATGTGTTGAGAAACATGCTTGCGCTTTCTAAGTTATCTCTATTGGGACTTTACGGCACTTTAAAAATGTAAGATTGGGAGATAAGATTCTGCTTTGGAGAATCGAATACAGCATAGCTTGTTTTTAGTTGGGCAAGTTCAGCCTCCAGTTTGGAGACCTCACCAAATAACTCTGCCATTACATTGTCTAGGGGGATAGAGCAGTTCTTAGTTGAAGGAGTATTGGTGGGAACCACTAGTTTATCTTCACCACTTCGAAGGCAACACCTTTAGAAGGGCCTTTACAGGTTTTGAGCCCAGAGCATTTGCCCTTAGGTCGTTCAATATCGACTTTAGAGCTAGAACAAGTAGTTTTGACATCAGTCGATCTTGTTTGACGACCGGTTTTGGTCATCGTAACTTGTTATATGAGACAGACGTGAACGAAGATAAAATGTATGCAGAATATAAGGTGAAAAAGTTGTCAAAAATAGCAATTGTATGAGAATCATCAAACTGAATATAAACGCAGTAATTACTTGTCCTTCTCGAATCGCGCGCGCTTTTGTGGAAGAAAACAAACCTGGATATTGAATTCACCAAATATAAAAGTTCCGAAATTGGTGGTTCGCCTAACTATGATCAAATGCAACAGTCCTGTAATGGCGAAGCGGTCAAGCGAAAATGAAACCAGGGCACATATAAACGAAGGTCCGGCAAGGGGAAGTAAGGAAGAAAAACTACGCGGAAACAAGGTTCTACAAGCAAGCGGTATCAAGATTTAATAATGTACCAAAATCAACATACACGGGAGAAATGGTTTGTCACGCGCGTGACCTGAATGGTAGTGTCAGACTGCAAGAAAGGCTCGTAATCAGCATAACGAATTCCACCGTAAGGAGACGAACCAATGAGGAGGGAATAAATAGTGCAGGGAGCGTGATCATCAATGTTCTATTAACATACGGTTGGCGGCATCCGATTCAGATTAGCCTGTCACAGTGACCGAAACCAAAGGACGCCTGCGCTTAACCAACCCTGCAATTGGCTTGCGCTGCACTAATTGCAGTTCCACCAACACACCACATATCCAGTGTAAACCCGAAGGAATAAGACTGGGAGGTGTGCCAGTGGGGCCTTTGTGTCCAGCCGGCCAATGCTGGTTAGACACTTGATTGGCTAATAAGGAAAGGAAACTGTTATTTCTCGGAATCTAAACAGAGAGAGGCTGCAATGACGAGATCTACACTAAGAAGAAAGATTTCTGAAGTGTAATACAAGAAGCATTGCAGTATATTAGTGCAGGTTAGTGCATCCCAGCGAAGATAAGGATGAAAAGCAAAGTTCTCATTGGACTATAAAAAGCCAGGCAGATCATTCATCATACAATACATCGACAAATCCGAAGAAAAGAATGGGTAGAAGACCACAGATGCTCAAGTTTCTGAAAAGGGAAGCGGATAAGTTGTCAGCGAACAGGAAAAATAATGGATACATCGGTAGTACCTACCTGACCGGAGCCTAACGTACTCGTCGTCTCTTCGCCGGCGGTGTATTATGAGTACGTTGGTAACCTATTAACCCCAAATGGCCAGCGCATTCGCGACCGCACACATCGCAACGCCATACAGTCACGTCACCGCGACCTATGGCACCGATGGTTTCTTTGCGTACCGCACGCTTCCGCTCACGGCCGCGCAACAGTTGTTCGTTGAACGTTCGGACGCCCGTCCGTACCGTATTCCTCCAGGCCGTCCGGTTCAACGCCAAATCTTCCCAACATCTAAAATCTATGTTACAACGTGAAAGACTTACCTGCACAACATCCTGGTACCTCCGCTTCTGGCCACCGGGATTTCGCTTACCTGACTTCACTTGTCCGTACAGTAACTGCTTCGGGATACGGTCATCGCCCATCCGACGGACGTGACCGAGCCAACGGAGCTGGTTCAGCATCAACATGGCTTCCATCCCGTCCATGTCCGCTCGCCGCATTACCTCAGTGTTCGGAATCATGTCCGACCACCGAATACCCAAGATGCGCCTCAGACACTGAACATGGAAACGGCTCAAATAGCTCACGTTCCGCTGATACAGTGTCCACGTCTCACTGCCGTACAGCAGGATAGACAGCACCATTGAGCGGTAGACACACAACTTCGTGGCCATCTTCAGGCTGTGATTCTTCCAGACACGCCTTTCAAGACGTCCGAAAGCAGCGCTAGCCTTTGCCACACGCGCTCTCAACTCGCGGTCCACGGACAGATCTGTCGACAAGTTGCTACCCAAGTAGCAAAAATCCCCGCAGCCATTCACAGTGTCTCCAGCGATGCGAATTTCGGGTGGAGGTACACAAGCAGCACCTCCACCAGGAGAAGGCTGAAAAAACGAATACGTCTTACCTGTGTTGATGTCCAACCCGAACTTCGATGCTGCCGAAGCGAATGCTGTAGCTAGACGTTGCAGCTCTTCTTCGCTGTGCGCTAGCAAGGCGCTGTCATCGGCGAACAGAAGCATCCGCATCCTTGAGGTCTGCAGCCGGGTTGAGGCGCCAAATCGTCGGATATTCAACAGACGCCCGTCCGTCCGGTACTCCACCTCGACACCATCCTCTCCAGAGTTCTGAAAAGCAACTGTTACCATCGCAGTCAAATATAAACTAAATAGGGCTGGGGCTAGAACACAACCCTGCTTCACGCCAGTGACGATGTCGAAATCATCAGAGGTCGATCCACACGATTGCACCTTCGCCTTCATGCCCGCATGCAACAATCTAACCATATTGACGAACTTACCTGGACATCCAAACTTACCAAGCACCGTCCACAGCGCCTCGCGGTTCACGGAATCGAACGCTTTGGTGAAGTCCACGAACAGGGCATACAAGGGCTGATTCCGTTCTCGGCACTTCTCCTGAAGCTGTCGAGCAGCAAACACCAGGTCGATTGTACTCCGACTCGACCGAAATCCACACTGCTCCTCGGGAACATTCATCTCCAGAACGGACGCATTCAGTCGGTTCAAGAGGATTCTGGCAAGCACCTTGCCTGCACAGCTCAAGAGGCTGATACCTCGGTAGCTGTCGGTGCATTGCTTGCTACCCTTCCCTTTGAACAAGGGTACGATGAGGGCATCCTTGAAGTCTTGCGGCATCACCTCGTGCTCCCAGATGGAGTGAACCAGTTGGAGCAGAGCGCGTTCCAACGCCGGACCGCCATTCTTCAGGATCTCACCTGGCAGCCCATCCTCGCCTGCAGCCTTCCCGTTGCGCAGTTGACCAATCGCCCTCTGCAACTCCAGCAAGTCGGGGGCGAGAGCAAGCGAAGATTTGACGTCCTGTTGCGGCAGACTGTTAACAGTCGCCCAATCAATTGTAGTAGGGCGGTTTAACAGGCTGCCGAAGTGTTTGCGCCATATTCCCATGATGTCTTCCGGCTGGCTGCAAGAACAACCGGTGTCCACGTCTACCAGTGCTTTAGTAGACTGGATAGACGGACCGAAGATCGCCTTAAGCGAATCGTAAAACTCCTTGTGTTGCCGACGATCTGCGAAGCCCTGCATGCGCTCGCCCTGTTTCCTCCACCAGTTGTCCTTAATTCCGCGAACACGCTCAGCCAGTTGACGGCGGATATTCCGGAACCTAGTCTTCTTCGCTCCATTGCCAGGGTCCATTGTGCATGTGGCGAACGCGGCATTCTTCTCTCGTACCAAGTTGGAGATAGCCACGTTGTTGTCATCGAACCAATCCGGGCGTTTCTTGCGCTCCACACCGATCGTCTCGGTGGCTGCTACCATAATCTGTTTCTTCAGTTGTTGCCACATACCCTCGGGGGTAGTGGGTACAGGAGCATTGTGCAGGCGAGCGACGACTGCACGTTGAAAGGCAGCCTTCGTCTCGAAGTTCTCCAATCTTCTGATATCCAGCTTCTGCCGTTGTCCAAAAGATCTACAATAAACGGACTTGCGTACATGGATAAACAATTTGGTCCTGACCAGCCTATGATCTGTGCTACATTCAGCCCCGCGCATCACTCGCGTGATGCGCACTTCACGAATGTCGCGCTGCCGCACAATCACGTAGTCAAGTAGGTGGTGGTGACCGCTTCGTGGATGAGTCCACGTCGTGATGTCGCTCGCATCCAGCTGGAATCGGGTGTTCGTGATAGCCAGCTCGTGAGTAGCACACAGGTGCAGCAGACGATCACCGTTCGCGTTGACTGAACCAATGCCGTAGGGTCCGAGGACTCCCGGCCAAGCTACAGAGTCGCGCCCAACTCTAGCGTTCAAGTCACCCAAAACAAACAGTCGGTCATTTACTGGCGCAGACCGGATTGTGGCGGACAGCTGATCATAGAACTGGTCCTTTGTATCATCAGTGTGACACATAGTTGGACCATAAACACTAACAAATGTAGCACACTCACCTCGACCGAATCGTAGGCGCATTGACAGCATTGGAGGGCTGATGCCGTGCGGTTCGCCTATCATCAAAGCATTGATGCGATCAGCGACTGCAAAACAGACACCATGCTCCCGAACACCGTCTGTCGGGTAGCCTATCCAGTAGAAAGTGTACCCGGCGCCTGCTTCCTGCAACTTACCTTGGTCTGCAAGCCTTGTCTCACTCAAGGCTGCTATGTCGATTCCATATTGACGCAGCTCCGTCGCGATCAGGGCGGTGCGTCGTTCCGGTCGTCCTTTGGCGCTGCATCGATCCAGCAGCGTGCGCACGTTCCACGTCCCAACCGTAAGCGTCTTGCGTCCACCAGCCTGTCTCAGGATGGTCCTCAGGACACTGGCACCTGATTGGGCATTATCTCCAGGGAAATTCCTGTTCGAAGGAACGTATGAGGGTGAGTGTTTGACAGTGGCATATTTCCGCCTATTCATCCTGCCACGTGCAGTAGATTGGGCGACCCGGTTTACCCTGCGCGACGGTCGATGCAGTATGGTATTTCGATTATTTTGTATCATCATTGTATGTATGGGCTTTGGATACTGCCAGGACGCCCAGACATGTGCAGGAGAGCGATTAGGGCTCTCAACCAAAGCCTTTCGATAAAAAGCCTAAATCGCAAGGCAGCAGGTGACTCATACACACCTGCAGACATGACAGCATCAGCCACCAAAGAGAGGATCGACAGCCATATCAAAGCAGATCCAGCACCCACTCACAGGAACAGTAGCACTGCACACCCGGTCTCAGCAGACAGACATAGGGTCAGTTCAGGCAGCAACGTGCACCACGCCCAAAGAAGCTACAACACACCACCAACACGCATAACAAGCGCACGCATCTGCTTTTTGTCTGGCTGCTCCTCTTTGGCCAGTCGGACAAGGTTGGACCTGAAGGAACCGAAGTTCCAGTCAGCACAGCCCTCCGGATCAGAACAGAACGCATGCCTGACCACCATGCCAACCATCAAACACACACGCAAGCAGATACTTGAACATCAGGAGAAAATGATTGCAACAACTGGACTTTCTGCTTATGTTAAGGAAAATCCAGTTGTCAAACTGAATAAAACCTGGAGTTTGCGTGTCATTGCTCCCTGGATCAAAACGTTGGAGGTCTGCCGGCCCAGCCAGCACGTGGGATTCTCACAGGACCATCGACTATCCCATGAATGTTCTGAAAGACGGTTGTAGAAAATGTTGATTGGAAAATCACTTCTTTTGTACTTGGTTGACTATCGATAAAATGTGAACTGTTATATATAGTCGACAGAGATGGTGAACATCATTTCAGGGAATACGTTTGTTTGCATATAAAGCTGGATAATCCACTGTCCGCTAGTTTGACAACTGAACCATAGAGATGCAGTGTAGAGTCTGATGACCTAATATTGACAGTCTCACAAAGTTACACAATTTGGACAATATTATTGGACGCGCAAAGGAACTTGCTGATGGAACTGATGGTATATTCAGCTACTATTTCCACAATACAACGCACATCAATCTCTGACAGACAGTACGAAAACGTCACTGCGTACACAGAGACAGAGGTTGATATGCCGATCAATTTTGGTAAGGCTCACACGGAAAAATCCGTATCCCACGAACTGTCCTCGGTTTAATTGCTGTTTGGTGTGCCACCGTGTAAACAGGATTAAACGTGCATGTTACCACCATAATGTTAACTCGCCACACGCCGTCGAGGTGGAAGAATTTGCTGGGAGAGTAGATACCTGACAGAAACAAGTTAAAAGGTTACGTTCAAAAAGTCAGCTGCTGCAATTGATGAAATGCCCAGTAAACTGTTCCGTTTTTATCCAAATTTACCAGGAAAAGAAACAACTTCGTCGTTACACCCCGTATCGCGCGGTTGCTTGAGCCTTCCGGAAATTCTTTCTGAGCGTTTCTGACGTCTTGGCACTTTGGCATATAACCCCCTATCAGTTTCGCTACTTGACCGTATTTACCTACTCGTACATGTCGCTTTACTCTTTCAGGGATCGCCATGTAACACATCGGCCTTCATATGGCGTGCTTCACCAGGAGTCAACCTTTGGTGTTCTGACTGCATTATTAATGGGGCTCACGAATCAACTTTCCATAATCACTATGCAACTTTTATTCAACTTAGAGCTGTCGGTCTGTGATTTAGGGCAAAATTTTACTGCCGATACTGACCATCACAGTTGGACTACGTGGCCGATTGGTTAGCACATTTTATTGTTCCCAGAACGGTACCGCAAATCAGAACCTTGCATTGAAATGGGTGACCGTTATTTTCATACGCGTTGCTGGGGAACTGTTCAGTCGTAACGACGCCCAGCCCATCCGTCCCGGAACTTGAAGTCTTTCACTGAACATTTCGACCACATCTGTCGAAAATGCCCTGACGCTGAGAGCTCCGATGGATATGCCGGATGAGGAGCAGGTCCCGCAGTTTGATGTCATTGATATTTGCCTTAACCTTGACAGACAAATGCCTTTGAGCATTGGGTCTACTATTAGGGGCATTGTCAGCGCTTATTCGGTTATTACGAACGCTAAGCCGGAGGAAAAGCATTCAGCCAGAGTGTAGGAACTGGAGAGAGCTTGAATGCAAACTTAGAAAAAAGTGGTGATAACCAAACGTCCTAATAAACACGGACGTATGTTGTTCGGTTCAGGGTCGGCACGACATCCGAGGAAGCCATCGGATAAACTACAGAATTCTTCAAATTCGTGTGCCAAGAAGAATGTAGAAGACGGCCAGGATCAAGTTTGTCCGGCTCTTTGTAACCTTGGGGTCCTTCTGAAAGATTCTGCGGTGGAATCATCTATGTGACTCAGGCTGTATTTCATGGATCTGCCAAACGCCCAATTGCCTATCTTTACGGCGACCCGATTGGTTACTCCGGGTTCATCAGAGGCAGAATGAGCAATATTTTGAAGCCGGAGTGGCAGATTGCGGTCAGCATATGCTTTGTCTCTTACATTGTTTTAAGGACAGAATTCACCGAGTGGCCGAGATCGGTATAACCGTCACCATCAGTGGTATACTTGAAGATCAGAGGGATATTACAAGAACTTCGTGAACAGCAGTGTCATATTGGTAGATCTTGAGTCGATGAGCTACTTAGGGGAGCTCGACACATTCTGTACGCTGCTTATGCACTGACACGATTGTCATTCTCGTGAAAGATTGCAGTCTTGCTGTCGAACGATGGACTGCAAAACCGATTGGGATCCGTTGAGTATGCTGGAACAGATTCTGAAGAGGGAAACCCCAGTTTACAGGTCAAATTAACGGAGAAGTCGGAGCAGGTTAGCTAGCAATGGCGCGAGCCGGCGTTTGCGAGCTCACCGGGTTCGTTACACAATTCGCGGGGGTAGCGCGAGGTAGATTTGAATGTATCACACGCGTGGCAACTTAAGGTTTGATTGATAGCTGTACACTGTCGCTGTGGTCGTGCTACTGTTAATAGCTGATGCTTTGAGCACTAATATGCATACGGTTTTCGTCACCATTTAACGTGTCCATTTTTCGATTATTATCTGGGTACATATTTGTTCATGTTCACTACTTCTTTGCTTTGCATTTTACCCCGGTATTTACTGCTTTTCATGGCACTAACACTTGCCGCTTGTTGATTTTGTCAATGTTTGTTGCGTTATTTTGAGATTACTGAGGTTTGCTTGATATCGAAAAGTGGTTCAACGTTTCTCTCTCTTCCTCAAAAGAAACACACTTCGACCGTTTCCCTTACCCCTATTTAGTCCGAACCCTGTAAACTTTAAATGCCGAAATTACATTTTTTATTCCGTATTTTTCCTTGAGTAACTCATGATTTCTGCTGTTTCTTGATGCATGAACAGTCGTTTTGCTCTGACTAAACCAATGACCGTTTATCTGAGTGAGCCCAACCCGTATTACCGTCCACATTGTTGATCGGTGGCTGGTTGTCAATTTGTTGTGTGGACACTTTCTTTCTTTGATTTCTGAGGATTTTCACATTCGAGGTGAGACAATTTCTTGTACATTGATTCAATTAGTACAGTATTAAATCCAGTTATTACGAGCGCCTCCTCGTTTACCGTTTCGAGGAGAATTATCTGTCTTTGAATATTGAGAGGCGTTTATTGGATCAACAGATTACGCGTAACTCGGTGTGAACTTGAATCGTTAGCGAACGATTCAATACCGCTTTTGTTCACAAACTATAACAGTGAAGTATACAACATCCGGCCGCATTGATGGATCGGAGGCATCGAGTGTTCGTGGGCGATTTGGCTACCGCATATCTGTTCAAAACCGTACGCAGCGCCAGATGTGTTCACGCTGGTACTACGTCAAGTGTACTGGCCTCAAGGAGTACCATTACAATCCGCTCACTTCTCCAAGAAAGTCAGTTATCCGCGAAGGCTCTCCCCTTCGAAAAACTGTAACGCTTCCAGGTCTGAACCCGTCCCACTGTCCTCCATCCCAATTGAGTATAAACAAGATACGTTTAAGTGTATTTGCAAGGCGTCTAAGGGTGTCACCGCACTGCACACGTCCAGGGTCAATGGAGCTCTGATCAAAACACTACAGGCCTTGTTCAAAACGAAGTCAGAACTGGGCTAACTGGATAACCATATTGCGTTCGCCCTTTTAGCTATGACGGTTGCTTGTAAGACATATGCTCAAACTGAGGGAGCCCCAACAAAATTGGGGTTCAAGGTATTCCGGGAGAAGAAGCTTGTTTTGTGCGGACAATTCTTGATCACACCCTCTCCAGAAGAGCAAGCCAGAGCAGTGAACACCCCAATCTCTACAGAGTTAACAGACTTGGTTACAGCCAGCATACTTCGCTCCACAGCTACCATGATGTCACTCGGACTTTTTGTGGCATTGCACGCAAAGATTAACACGAGGGAAATGTTGGGAAAAGTAAAGAAAAATTATACTACTCTAAAGGGATTTCTACTAAATCGCTCATTGCAGGAGCTGCAGAAGCACCCCTGGTTTGATAAAGCTAGGTCGCACACAAGGTTAATATTGGACTTCAAGTCAACGTAAAAGTCCTCATCCTTACTTCCAGGAGGGGACAAGCGTCTTCGGGTAGATCAATCCACGCACGCACACCCACATCAGTGACCGCTGCACCCATCTCCTTGGACGGCCAATCGTCTATGGAGCGGCGTAGGTCTGAAATAGTGGCCCCAAAGGAGGTACGAGCCACCATTATTTTTTTACATCCCCAATCCCCCCATCTCAAAAGTCCCAACTAAACATTATTTTGTTCCTAAGACTCAATGTGTCTGCTTGGATCACATCATTCATCTAATTCCGGCCTCATTTTTCTCCTCTGAATCGGAGGCATTTCAACCAGAGTACTCTTATGATCTGAAATCTCACTCAAATCTTCAAAGGATGCGAAGTTGCAGCCCAAAAATCGAGGGCGGCTTAAAATTCACCGACTATGGGCTAACATAACCGAACAAAACATCCCAAAGGGACACACACACAAGCCCCGGCTGTTACGGAACTTCCGCCACCCTCCGAAAAGGCTCACAAGACTCCATAGCCCTCTACACAAACCCCCTCGCTTCTATGACTGCGTTCTCAAGATCTCACTCGTGCACTCCCTCCTCTCTTCGCATCTGGCCAAGTGAGGAGGTAGCCATCAAGAGTATGTACACCAAATGTCTGAGCCTTTCAAACAAACTATCAGAAACCATATAGCTGGTTCACGAAATTGTTCTTATATTTTTTGCTTTAACAAGGATCTAGCTTTCTGCAGATATCACCGATAATGAACTACATGTTCCTGGGTACTCTGGGTGCCAGACCGACTGCTCCCGTGAACGTGTAGCAGGCTGTGCTCTGTTTTTGGGCCCGAAGCTTCCGGTCTCAGCTGCAATAAAAGAATCCATCTCCCCAGAAAAATATGACGCACTTTGTTTCAAAATTCCAGCTTGTGGTGGCGACGCCTCCTTTACCAGTGTTATGTAACACCGGCCTTCGTGCAACGCATCCGACGACGGAACCATTCTCGCCACCCTAGTCCTCCTTTCTTCTACGCAACGTTTCCCCCATCTTTTCACCACGAATGAATTCAGCTGTCTCGAACTAGACTGGGTAATTGCTTCGCACAAGGACTCTGGCTGCAGTTTTCGAAATCCTTTGCGATTTTTTGAGGAAGCCCGGACACATCATGCCGAACTACCTACCAGGGCAGACACCCTTCTTGCATGCTCTGGTTATCACGAATGAAACTAAATTGGCAGGTGTAGTGGTCACCGAATCACCGCTTGGCAAAGTGATCACGTGTTACTAACTTTTGATTGCATTTGCTGCCTGCTCCAAACTGCCGTAACAAAGATTTTATTCCGAAATTTCCAGAAAACGAGTTTTGACGCATCAGGGACATTCCTAAGTAGACTCAAACAAGTGTCTGATTCATTGAGCTCTAAACGCAATTCTTCTGAATATTCCGTTCAAGAAGTTGATGAGCCATTTGTGTCTCGCAAATAAAGAAGGTCCTCCTCTCGTGCACTCCTTGCATCAGACATACATCGCCCTGTTGATGCACATTTTTGTCTACCAGCTAGGAAGAAGCTCACAGACAAGTCGGAGCACCTATAAGCCTTTTTCTCTGTACGAACCAGGTGCAAGCGGGAAATCCGTCAACACACCCAACAGGTACAGTCAAAATTCTGCCGTTAGCGCGAGGGAATAAGAATTCTCCTTTCAAGTACATGCGCCGCCAGAGAAAGGCTAGGCCCTCACCGCCTTCTCTGTGGCTTCTCGAAGGGGAAGCCTTCCCCAAATTTCAGGTGGTTGCTAAAGCGTTCACAGAACACGACTCACCAGTCTACAATATAGTTCCATTAAAATGGCTCCAGACACTGTCGCGGAGAAACCTCTAATACCCACTATTAATAGCTGGTTTTTCTCTGCCCGGCGTTTGAGAAATCTTATCCAAGATTAGTCCATATAGTGCCATGGTACCAGACGCGATCCATCCAAGGATTTTCACAATAGCTACCCACGGTTTGGCGGTACCCCTCTTCAATTTGTCTAAACAGACACTTCAGGCAGGCACTCACCCGCAGGCATGGAAAGAGGCCATTTTCACACTTATGTTCAGGTTAGGCGGTCGTCACTTTCCTGCCAGTTATCGGTTGATGAGCTTTACCAGCACCCCGTGCAAGATCATAGAGCGTCCGTTAAAGCACGTCAACCTCGAGCATTTTTTCCCAAATAACTTTCACTCTTCTACTCAGTATGGCTACCTTTTTGACCGATCAAGCATAACCAGCATGTTAATCCTTATGGTAGGCCTGAAAAGGGTAGAAGATAAAGGCCACATCTCGAAAGCCATCTTCCATTGCCCCAAAGCCCTTGACCGTTTCCAACATGGCCCCCTTGCACGTGAACTAGAAGCCTACAGGATCCAAAGAGAGGTTCTTCGATAGATTACATCCATTTTTGGTAATGAAACTTTCAGAGTTAAAAGTGGATCGGACCTTTCTTATCCCTTCCCGAGCCCGCTGAAGTTCCTCAAAGATACTTGCCTGGTCCGTTGTTGTTTTGCGGCATCTATTAATGACCTCCTCCAGCCTGCTTCTAGCAACGCGCTTCTTTATGCTGATGATTTAAAAGGCGGGAATTCCTGTGATTCGAGTACACTGCAGATTGATCTTGACGATATGGAGCGTTGGTCGGATGACTGGAGCCTCTCCCTTAACGGCAGCAATCGTGCACATACGTCGATGGGAGGGACTCCGAGGACCTATTCGTGATACGCGGTGCACACAGTGCAATGGACATCACGAAAAGTGACCTTGGAAGCGACCTAGGGATTTGTCTGTCGTCTAACTTATCCCCCTCTTATTACCACCAGGTGGCCGCCTTGCGGGGTGTATGTGAGGCCGCCGGTTGGATATGCTAATCAGTTCATATACGCCATCTTCGAGAAGGACAAACTTGCCACTGAACTTGTCCAGCGAATAACCACCAAAACACTCGCCGGCTCGCAGCATTCTTTCTACAAGTACCGCCTTGATCTTCATCCACTTGAGTTTCGATGGCTTTGCGATGACTTGATCCTCAAGTAATTTTCCCTTAGTGCGGGACTCGTGCAGCGCTCCTTCACCCCTGTAACTGGTAAATCCGAAGGAGTTACAACGAGAAGCTATATAAGTCTCCACTTCAGACCTTCCTCAGCAACAGTTCTCCACAGGGTTATCGACCAGCGGAACGGCCTCTCATCAGGAGTCTAGTGACCGTTTCATAGTGTTGGTAGGCTGCCATTTAGTTAGGAAATCGTTAGATTGGTATTCTTGTCCTGTTATTTGTTACTTTCTCTGACCCCCGAGTGCGGTATTACACCCTGCTTTTAATAACTGCTTTTCAGTTCAGCAGAAAACAAACAAACTTACCGAATCCGGATGACTCGAGCCCCAAACCTCGAAGCCTTGAACAGACCACCGGAATCGCAGGGAGTGGTCGAGATGCTCACAGTGAGGTTCGTCCAAGTATGGCTAGAGAGCGAGAGTAGAAGACGGTACCAGCGGAGGCTTTGGGTTTGATGTCACAAAATCACGTTTTGTTAATTGTGGTTTGCGCGGACTCGCAAACAGCCTGGAGGATGCCCTGAGTTCATCAAGCTACACGTACCCAGAAGTTGACCTAGTATCCATTGATCATGTGTGTATCTCATGTACTTTGGTGTGCCACATAGGTCTTCGGATTGTCCAATAAAGACATCTGTGATAAGGACGGCTGACGAGACCGGCATCACCGTTCTGCTGTACAATCCGAGAGGCCAAACGACACGACAGCAGCAACAGTGACGTATGTATCGTGACGAAATCCGGTAGCCCGTGAATACTACTTGGGGTGGTCCCGATGTGTGTGTGGAAACCCCAACGTAATTAACCAGAGACTATGTTTTCCTTGACAGCGATTCACATAACTCTTGTCAATCAACGTTTTGTTGACAGACATCAGACTACAACGCTTTATCCGTGCCTGACAGTCAAGACACTCCGAAAAACGCTTAACCTGAAGTGTACCAAGGTAAAGCCCAAGTTATTTCTTATGTCCCTCGACAAAACCGCTGAGGTAGTCGAGGCGTATACCATGAAGAACTCGACGTCTAGGCCTGTGGGTCCCTTGCGAGATGTAAGTGAGCGGTGACAGCAGTTGAAGGAGCTCGAATTTAGGTAGATCGAATAAGGATGGGTTAATATACTGATCGGATGAGATGTCCAAGAGGCATGGGGGTACTTCTCAAAGCGTAATTGGACGGGAACACCCCTATGCAATCAAAACCATGTTTGGCTGAATGAGTTGTGGTGTACTGGATGGAGAGTTCAAGCCATGTGATCCCGTGAACTGTATAATAATAATAATAATAATAATAATAATAATAATAATAATAATAATAATAATAATAATAATAATAATAA
>QNGE01005565.1:19948-37653 GCA_008508345.1 Paragonimus westermani
TTTTCCACTGAGGGGGGAAGGTGCTGGATAAAAGTGATAGGTTGAACAAATTGAGTAGGAGGATGGGTATATCCTCACCTGCCTGCTTGACGACCATTGGTTGGATACCATCCGCTCCAGAATGGATTGAGGACCTAATGCTAGTTAACCGTGAACGAACACTTCGAACATCGATTAGAACAGTATTCAAAACTTTATCTGATTTTCGTGGGATATTATCAGGTAATGGGGTGCTTCCTACGCTAAACGAGACAGCGAAATGTGAGTTGAAGAGTTCGCACATCTTTACAGGGTGATCGACAACCGTTTTGTCTTTAAGAGCGATAGTTCTTATAGCAGGGTCCCTCATGGAATTCCTCCGTCTCATCCGTTGCACTAGTTTCGCACATCTTTGCTCACTACGGAGTGCGAGTTTCTCTTCGACTATATGACGGAGTTGCGTCTGACTTTCTATGTGTTCAAACATTTTGCTCATTCGCATCACCATGGAAATGTCTAGTGTTCTTCCGTACCTCGACTTGAGCATTTTCAGTTTGTCGGTCTCTTTCGCAGTAAGGACTTTAACTAGTACATACGAGCCGATACGTTTTGATTTACTGGGGGCCAAAATGTCGGTACAAAACGCTAGATGTCTGATAAATTCTCCGGCCACCATGCTTGGGTCTGATGTGCGAATGAAGGCATTCCAATTGAAGGATCCTAGCAGAGATAAGAAGGCATTCCAATCAATGAATTTGAGCGTACGGTAGAATACAACTCTCCGTTTGATAGCCCTATTGGAATCAAACACATTTGACGACATTATGGTCGCTCCCAGTGAACTGTTGTAGAACAGATAACTCTGTAGACGAAATGCCTATAGTAAATATAACATCCAAAATATGCCCCTTTCCGATGGGCATTAGGACATGGTGGTTCCAACCATTCAGTTGAATGCATGAAAGAAATTCGGCTTGTTTTTCTGGAGCAGAGAATGAGGTCCAGGAGATATTAGGCATGTTAAAGTCACCGCCTATTAGTTTGTGTTCACAAGGCATGTTGGACACATGATTCACTATCTCCACAAGGTCAATTAAACCATTGCTCGCAGCATTTGGCGGTCTGTAGATGCATCCTATAAGTAGCTCGCGAGAACCAATAGAGACCGTTAACCACAACGAGTCCGCGAGTTTGTGAAGTATAGACTCATCAAGTGTGACTGCGGAAAATTTCTCTTTTAGGTGAATAATGCATCCACCCCCTCGTCCTTTGAGATGATCCCTACAGAACATATGATATCCCACGATGCTCATCTGACTGTCTGGGGTGTCAGGAGAGCACCACGTCTCAGTTACAAGGATGACATTGGGATTAGACATGAAGACAAGTGGTTTGAAAATGTGCATCTTACTAACCAACGATCTTGCGTTCATTAGTAATAAACTTACGAAATTCTTTTTGTCGGATACAACAGATAAACAGTTAAAGAAATTCATGAGGAATGGGGCAGTGGGTTGCGAAATACCAAATAGAAAGGCCTGATCTAAGGGATGTACCGAGGTTCTGCTCATATTCGAGTGGATGTCGTAAAAGTTTGGCTCCATGATAGGAAGTGCTGAAAGAGTGCCATTATGAAGGGATGACAGAGGGGGAATTGGAGAGGGGGGCAGGTGGCGGTTGATGGAATATCGGGGGGTGCACTAAATAAGGACTGTTGTGGCGGACATTTGTGTTGTTGACATATTCAGGTAGTGACGTACTTGCTGGGGTATAAATATCGGGAACCTGGTCCCTAGTAGCACTCCTATTTTGGGTAGGAGGATGAATTACTATGGAGCCATTGGATAATGGATGGTAACCCCTAGGGTAGTAGTATGTTTGCCTGGAAGCAGTGTGAGACTGATTGTGCAGTTTTACATGCAAAGCGTTTTTTTAGAATGTAGTTTTTAAAACCAGATCCATGACTCCTGTTGAGTTCCTCTGGTTTATCCTTATATTGCAAATCCGAAATACTGTTCTCTGGTAAACACCTTACAATTCTTATTGTTGATTCAAAGCGTTGTTCAGGTGTTTTGGATTTGCCGTTGGTATTTTCGATTACTCCATATAACGGAGAGAGATTCCTTTGATGAGAAGTGGATGGCCCTGTTCGCACAGCCGCGTCATTACCAGGAACATTTAAGCTGCTTCTCTAAGTGTTCTGGGTAATTTTGGATGCTTCAGTTCTAGGACATTTTCTAGTCAAGGCCGCGGTTGACAGAGAGAGATGTTGAGCGTTGGGGGATAAGTTTTTAGCAGTAGCCGTGGGTTTCGTTGTGGAAACTTGAACGCGCCTGGTATTATCCGAGCTAGACGTGGTTCGTTTTCCAGTATTCGTCTGGACCGGCGACGCAAGGGCGCTTCCACCTGTAACTTGCGTTTCCGCAGAACTCGTGGAGCAGTCGAGATCTACAATCAGATCGATGAGATTGTTGACTGTGGTTTTTTCTCAGGAAATATTGGCTCGCAATATTTCCCTCTGGAGTGGCGTCTTGTCACCAAAGACTTTTATTGACTTAAAATTTGTGCCACGCCTGATTTGCTCTTGTCTTCTGACAAATTCGTTCGCTACAAATTCACTTGTGAACTGTAGCAACAATGGACAGTGCTTCTGCTGTACTTTCTTGCGCAGCCTTAAACAGTATCACTGTTGTTCTTCCATCTTGCTGGCATTGAGTAAGATACTTTTCACCGACATCAGAGGTATTCTGTCAGGTACGTTAAACACCATCACTTTGCTTGCACAACGTAACCGCTTGTGCAATTCCGTAGCTACAGTATCAATAAGCGTTCCGGTGGCTACGAGGTCTTCGTGACTAAAGGTGGTCTGATGGCGGATGTTACTTGAGGTATCTATAATACACAATATCGGATCTAATTTGTGCGGAAGTTCGGCAAGCTCCTCGTTTCTACTGTGTAGTTTTGCTATTCCAGCCTCTAATTCCTTCAATTTTTTAGCCTGATCTACGAATACATTGGTAATGGAAACTGAACATGGTTTGGTGTTGTGCCTCCCGTGTGATGTGCTAAGATTTGCTGCTGAGACTGCCGTTTTAGCAGCGGCCTTGATCTCCTCTGCGATAGCAGGAGTGGGGCAGATGTTGGCTGAACAACCGGATGATTTTACACCTTTCTTCACAGTCAACATGCATTTTTTGCGCAGGGATGATGGCTTGACGACTGGCAATTTTTGAAGAGTGGCTGACTTAGCGGGCATTACAATATAATATTCAACTTTTATCAATTGGTAATGTTCAAAAGGTCTCGAAGCAAGTAAATATGACAAAATACAACAAATAGTATGTAAATTTGAGTGATCTCAGGAAGATTCCTCCACTGTATAACCTATCAGACGCTTGTACAGCCTGGGGCCTGATGATGTGGCAGACTCGGCAGAAACTCATTTCCAGAGGGATAAGCTAGCTTCAACGATTGCTGAAAGTTGGGTTTGTTTAAAGACTGATGATCTCGAGGTCACGTTATCACCACGGTTTGTGGAGATTCTTTCACTCTCCAGTCAAATGGTGGATCTAAGAATTCTGTACTTTTACGAAGCCGCCTCTTACATGGTGTAGAACTAAGTTTGAGGTATGTTGCTTCGAAGCAGTCCGACATTTACCACCAGTATGTCGAACAGACACCTGTGAATTCTGAGGCTGACCAAGCTGTCAAGAGATGGTATGTCACGCCGTGCTCTGTTTAGTCCTAAGATATCTGGTAAACTCCTGCGATATTTAACTACACCGCAACGCATCGTGACATATCTCCGGGCGGTCAACTGGTACGGGGACAGGACCTCACACCCCGAAATTAAGTGTGTTGCTAAGGTTAAGAATTCACCCAGTTGTGGCTGCAGCGGCCACATTTGAGAGGTTTTTGCACGTTTGTGTGCCCGAAGAAGACTGTGATGTCCTGAGGTTATTTTAGTAGCCTCAAAGTGATCTCGTAAGTAAATTCGCGTAATATCGGATGACAGCACTTTAATTTGGGGTTGCTTTATCCCTTTTTTGTGCAAATTTTGCTATGAGGAATCAGCGGAAACATTTATGAATATATGTGAGAAGAACGTGTGACAAGCATCCCAAGAAGAATTTTGCACTGACGCTGGTCTATCTTCTCTGGCAGATGAATTTTTGGGATTCACCTTTGCCCACGATATAGCGTCATCACTTTCTAAGGGTGGAGTTGATTTAACCAGACGGTTGTCGAACAGCCGTGAGTTTTTGACAGTATTGTTTGTTCTGATCGCACTCTGAGTGTGAGGAAGAAGTAGCGGCAGGTTACCATCTGAACATACGCTGGGCATCAAGTGAGACGCCAAAGCGGACCAGTTTATTTTGAGTACCGAATTGCCCTAGAATTCATTTGTAAGCAGAGGTATCCCCTTTGCCATCGCTACCCCTCTACCATCGCATAATTCCCTTGGATTAGCCGCACCACTGTTATTGCTGAGAAAGGCGGTGTTGGACGAGTTGTGCCGCATGGATCTGGGCTGGGCTAACCCACTCAACAAGGAAGGTAGTTCAGGGTGGCACGGTTGGTCATACATCCACTAGAAATTAGTGAGGTGGATCTCTAGATGTGTGAAACCTAATGAGTTTGTGAAAAGTGATTTTGAGTTGCATGTACTTATTGACACATCTAAAATGGGATTTAGTTTAGCTGGATACTTTTGTTTCCGTGGCGACTCTGGGGAACGTTTTTGTGCACCACTGTTTCCGCAGTCTTGGATGACGCCCTCAAATCAGTTGTCTTTGTTTGACTCAAGCTGACTATGGCCGTAATTGCTGTTCGTCTGTTCCAAACGATACGCCTACGTTTGAACTTTGTTTCAGAGACTTGAATTTTGGATGGATTCGATGGCCGTGTTGTACTATAACAAAAATCCGTTGCACGTTTCAGCAGGTTTGCCGCAAATAAACTACCGATTGCTTGATGTCTCTGATCCAAGGCAGTGAAGACCTGTATGATCATGTGATAATCCCACGGACATAGCGCACGCGGAATGAGAAACGTGCGTTACGTGTAAGAGTGGTTGCACGACTCGGTATTCCCCAAGTAAACACAAGATTTACGGACAAGCGTGACTGGATTAATCAAGCCTGGAGGACGTGTTGAGTTAAAAAAACGAATCACAGGTAAATATTGTAGGCAATTCCAACGGATTACTGTCCGATGACCATCAATGCGAGTCTGAGAGACCACTGGTTTTGATTGTGCAGCTTTTCTGCGGTCAGGGCGGACTAATCAGTGCTGTTTATGTGAAAACCACAGCGGGATTTTAAGGCGTTATGTGCGTTGTCTACGTTTTTAGTGGGGTGTTGTGATTGAATGGCTAAGTAAGTGAGCGGTGTTGATCAGTGCACACCTTATGCCGTTTTGCTATTGCCACCGCGAGGTGGGCCATCTAACGCTGAATCTTGGAACGATTGCTAGGGGGTTTCAGCCGCGTTGGGGGTGCATGGTGGGATCCATGGATGGCGGCTTTCATACACGACAACTTTGATGACGGTCAAACAACGGACTAAGGCAGGAGGCATGGAAAACAAAGTTCGACTTCATTGGGTTCTCCGGTGCACAGTAACCACCTATATTGAACTTGAATCAAGAGCAATGTGTCGTAATTACTTGCGGGGAGCCTAATAAAAGTTAAGCTAAGCGGCACAAACGCCATTGAAAGATCACGGACACTCGAGAAGAATTTCAGCGGCCACTTAATTGCGTGGTTACCGAATCCTTCAGGCGAGTTTACCCGGGTGTTTCTGACGTCCACATTTCCTGTTTGGCTCCTTCGTTTATAACTCTTCCTCATTTTCGCAACTTAATCGCATTTACTCACCAGTATATAATGCTGTACCCGTTTGTTTTGAATTCGATGATCGTTATTTCTAAACGCGTTGCTTGAAGTTCGTCCTGTGGCTACACCATCTATACAAAAGAAAGCAGGGCAGTAAACAGTGAGCAGCTTGTTCACCTTGGTTTGAAGAACGCTCTGATGGGATGATTTGCACTCACGGGCAGGGTAATGAATTCCACCTGCGCCTTTTGTAAATGGGGTGAGCATGCTCACAAGCTCCAGTGTATAAACACGACCTATTCTTGGGCGTTTGAGAAGGCAGAAAGGAGCCGTTTCTATCTTCCCGGTAGTCAGTGCCAAAAGAAGCCTGCAAGCCTGACGGGGGAAATCTCAAAGACATATCACCAAGATGACGGACCTACAACTGCACGAGTATGACCATGAGGGTAGTAGCAAGCACTGCATAATTCGCTCTGGTTGCTTGACCTCTGGTGAGCCGGTAGACGCATTCGTCCGTCAAGTAAAACAGCGCTCTCTCTACTTTTTGCATGTAAAGTGTTCGGCCTGGGGTCTATAGAGTTAAACACGCAACCTTCCTCTCAGCCAATGCACACCTAGATTTTACCACAGCCTTCATTCTTGTCTCCAATCAGATCATTACCATGGTGTGCCGCAAGTTGAAGCCCCACCAACTGACATGGTTTGTGACTGTTCGTTGAAAAATATGTACTTGTTGTGCCTAGTTTGTCCGTTACTGTTCTTTAAGTCAACCAGTGAGTCAGTGATAAAATACGCGAGATAACGTGATTTTCCGAAAAAGTGTCACGAATGGAAAGACGTGCGTGAGTGATTAATATCTCAAGCTCGTTAATGTTTTATACAGTGAGTTCAGTTCCAAAACTTGTCTGAAAGAATAAAACAAAATTTTGGACATGTCCACTTCTACTGACGGGCCTAGGAACAAAGATTCAACAATGCATTAACTATCATTCACGAAAGGAGGACTAACAAAATCGTAAAAATATTTGGTTCCCCGCACGATGTCACGAACGACGCGTATAGAAATAACGGTCACCCATTTCAATGCAAGGTTCTGATTTGCGGTACCGTTCTGGGAACAATAAAATGTGCTAACCAATCGGCCACGTAGTCCAACTGTGATGGTCAGTATCGGCAGTAAAATTTTGCCCTAAATCACAGACCGACAGCTCTAAGTTGAATAAAAGTTGCATAGTGATTATGGAAAGTTGATTCGTGAGCCCCATTAATAATGCAGTCAGAACACCAAAGGTTGACTCCTGGTGAAGCACGCCATATGAAGGCCGATGTGTTACATGGCGATCCCTGAAAGAGTAAAGCGACATGTACGAGTAGGTAAATACGGTCAAGTAGCGAAACTGATAGGGGGTTATATGCCGAAGAGCCAAGTAAAAAATGTGGACGTCAGAAACGCACAGGAAGGGTTTCCGAAACGATCCAGTGCTCCAGTTAGACAGTGATAAGGAGATGTTTTTAAAGTTCACTATTCAACCAATTTGTGCGAAAGCTTGCTTGACAGTTCTTCAGCATTTCTAATGGATTCAGTCTACCCGTGTTTGATGCGAGCAGTGCGCTGTGCAAACCGACCGGTGTTGCAGATTTTTACAAGTCTCGTCGATTAACGCGACTAAATGCGTAAATTTACTGTCCTCGTTCTCTGCCACCACAGAAAGGAAATACTCTTGTTGCGGTTGATGGTATCTTTTACTACTACAAACTTCCTGGCAATTGTATACTAGAGGACGATGCATCGTCTGTCATAGAGCTCATCCATTAGGAACTAGTACTGCTACGGCTTTATACCCAAGGTGAACCCTTCTTCCAGAAATGTGTTCTATCCACCTATTTTAACATCTTCTAACTCTGCAGTTTCCTATGCATGATGTTTCGGAAAACTACTGCCAACGTTAATCGCCAATACCCAAGTTTCAAGTCGGTAGATTGCGTAACTCTATTCTATTCTGCACAAAACAAAACACCGATATGCCGTTCACGTTTTTGTATATGTTATGCGCATTACGGACGCAGTAGATGTTAGTTTTAGTTGCAGGGCGTCACCTAATTTGAGAAGGGACCAGCGGCCATCGCCTGCAATTATGGTTATACTTTCTACGATAAAGTGCGTTGGCTACGAACGAGGTCAAATCAAATACGTTGTCTGTCAATGGAAACTTGGGCACCGGCACTAAACTCTTTGCAAAAAGTGAAATGTCAAGGGTTCAGAAGCACAGGAAAAACTTTTACGCCAATCAATCCATTCGCAGAGGGCTTTTGGACTACAAAGCGATTCCAAAGTATCATGGAGGAAGTGTCTGAGTATCCCTCTTCCTAGACCACATTTCAGGTGAAAAATACGAGAAGCACCTGATGCAATCACTGAATCGTATCCCTTCAGCTCGTTCAGCAAACAGGTTTTTGGACCCGACTTCACCCCAAAAGAAATGTATACGACAAGGAAGTTAGCGTTCACTCTGGACATTGATTATTAACAGCCACCCCTGCTATTGCAGGGCTTTTTCGTTTCACTCGCCAGTACAAGTCCACCGAAGAACGTGCCGTGCTTCTGCAGCAGCCCGGTCGCCCTCAAGTAGACAAAGTGAGAAATCCCATCAAACCTAGTGTATTCGACCTTTCTACAGTGTTAATGACCATGTAAGGTAGCATGGCAAGCAGCCCAAACGTTCTTTTACTTCATCTCATAACAATCCGTTTCGCTGGGAAATTTGTGAAGAGTGGACGCACAAACCCCCTTCCTGGTCAAACAATTTGCGAGATTTTCAACTTCTGGAGGACTTCCTGCAATTGACGAAGTCCTGCGCTAGAGTCTACCCAAGCGTTCGCCGTCTCGGAATTTCCCGTCCTCCCTCACCGAAACCTACTCATCTTGACATTGTCTGCGATATTTATGCGAGGTAATGGCGGAACACCCTGAAGGGTTATTTGGACAAATTCTCGGGGGTGACCTTGAACTAGCTGCAGCATCAACCAACACGCAACCTTCTAAAAGGTAAATCACTGTAACGTCACATTTTCTGGACTGAATCCATGGAGCAAGCGAGCTATGTTCAGTACGGCTGCGTGAGTCAAAGCTTTGTAAACTATACCCACTCATTCTGATCACGTCCTTTTGGCAGCAGACTTCACGCTAGTAGTGCTGTTTAACTATTTGCAGTTTCGTACCACCTGTAAGTATCTGGAATGGTCGCGCTCACCTCAACGTGCTTCTCACGTATGCGTTGGGGAATATGCACTAATACCATTGTTAAATGAAATGAAAGACCTATCAATAAAAATGAAACGGCTCATTGACAATTCATGGCCTGTTGAATTGAATAGGCCAAAATGGCCAGATGATCCACTTACAGCCCGCGTACTAAGTCCCTCTGCGTGAAGAACCGCGCGTCTTAACGTTTTGGTTGCGGCGCGTGGTTTTCATATTCTCCACCTTGGTGTCACTCC
Source organism: Paragonimus westermani (assembly GCA_008508345.1). Taxonomy (NCBI): domain Eukaryota; kingdom Metazoa; phylum Platyhelminthes; class Trematoda; order Plagiorchiida; family Troglotrematidae; genus Paragonimus; species Paragonimus westermani. The sequence continues at coordinate 29,262 of QNGE01005565.1, forward strand.
AGAGCTATAACACTCACTTAGTGCAGCCACTGTGGACTGTATTCAGCTCAACTGGGATAGCTGTCGCTTCACCGGAAGCTATTCGCTGGTCAAGTAAGCACCGCCGACACTTTGATATTCGCAACTGGCGAGGCGGCATGTAACGGCAGGGCACTCGATAACACTACCGCTAGCCCAGGCGAGCACCACCCTACTCAGGGTATGGCAACCTCTGCAGAACGCTTACCAAGTAGTCAAAAAGACCGTACGCGTGGGTGGTGGCTGGTGCCTAAGAGTCCTCACACTCACTGGACACTGACATGCCTGTCGAAAAAGTTAAACATTCCGCTGCCCGGCCACACTCCGTTATCATACAGGATCTTCCGGAGTGCCTTGACACTTTTCTCTAGCTACGCGATAAACACGACTGCAAACACTGGCTCGCTCTCTGTGCTCGAGTGCGAATCAGAATTCAGTGTCCTATCTGCATCATCCGTCATGTAAGGAACCCCAACGAACCACATGTAAACAAACCGAGGCTGATACATGTATTTTCTGCGACCGCTGAGAAAACTGAGAAGGTGCTCGTGGCAGATTCAAACTGGGTCTGTTTGGTGGGGCCTCAGTTTAACTTGGCACGCTTCGAGCTGAACGACAGCGGAGAAAGCAGGTCGCGGAAAATGCGGTCGCGGTTGAGCGCCCCTGTGACCTGACCATTGGAAGTGTGCCTGATAAGTGCGAGGACATCACCAAGCACGATACTAATCAGTGGAAATTTCCTGCGTCTACCGTAAGGCTCGAAGATGTAATTTTGCAGGACAATGCGCACTCTGCGACCCAGTCTAACCTTAACCGATTCTGTATCACGGCTCCTGAAAACTATTGTGACTGCCCCTGAGAAGGCTGCATACACGTAGCAAAGTGTTTTCGCCTCGGCACCATCGATTTCCAGGAAGCACAATCCTCTATCCTAATCTTCTCAATGGCAAACGCGAGAGTTTGCGAGCTGAATACCCAGCATGAACTCTTCGCCTAATTTTTCCTTTAGTTGACATGCAGTATCGAAAAGACGCATCCCAGCCGGCTCAGTCAGAAGCATCGGTGATCCCACTGATGTTCCCTGCGTCCTCCATAAAATACAGTTCATCGGCTACTCAGTCAAATTGCACGGATTTAGAATGAATTCGGTCAAATGTGCTTATAGCAACGCCCAGTCTGACCAGTACACCAGAAGAACTCCGTGTACTTTGTTTCGTAAACGACTTTATTGCCGGAATAACTGATTCGTAGCTCTTAGCAAATCATCTTGATCCCGGGCTCGATATAGGAGGCATGCTCCCCTTCCAAAATGACACAACAATCGGTAGAGGAGGTGGTGTCGCTCTTTATGTCCACAACTCCCTCCGGGCAATTGTTTGGTCCCGCCCAATACTCAGTACCATCCCTGAAGCTGTATGGTGCTCTACTGCACTTTCTAACTCTGACAGATTGCTAAGTGGAGGAATCTATCGGTGTTCCTGTCTGTTCTGTGACCGCGACGGAGCAACAGATGTGAGAAAAGAGGTTACAAAGAAATATGCTGTCGCGCTCTAGTACAACCATCCCGACGTCAAAGAAACTTTCACAGGCGCTCGAAGTTCTCCCCCAGCAAGTCGAAGGAGGCCACCGCAACATTTAAAATTGATGGAGAATCCAGACGCAAGTACGTTACTCTTTGCATGAATGGTGTGTCTACCCGCTTGCAATTAGACACTGCTTCTGATATCACATTGATTTCCCGTGATATATGGCAAAAGTTGGGCGACCTCCATTGCTTCCAACGCATCGTACGGCTCGGGACGCCCCGGGTGGAACCTTGAAGATAGCTGGGGAAGTAACATGTGAGGTGACGATTGGAAGCAGCCGAATCAAAGCGTGTTGTTTCGTCACAGACCATCCAGGTTTAGATCTACTGGGCCTTGATTGGATGGATGACTTGAAATTGCTAGATCAATCAGTAAACAGCGTAAGTAATCGAACGAAACTACATAGTCGGTGAGAAACTCCGCCTAGTCGCAATAAACCAGGAGGAATCTTGCCAGCTGAATGTATGTTCGGACGGAAAATTCGCACAAGGTTCGACAATATCAAACCATCACCAGTCACATCCCCCAACGAAGTACACAGGGCAGGCTATGCACAATGCATACAACGTTTCAATATTGGCGACTCAGTGCTTGCACGAGACTTTCGAGGTCAAGATAAATGGACACCTGCGGTGATATCAAAACGCAAGGGGAAGGTGATCTGCGAAGTCAGTGTCGGGGAAGACACCTGGAGGAGACATATCGACCAGTTACGGCGGAACCCTAGCTTACCTCCGAGCAAACCAGACTCAGCTTCATTACTTCGGGACATTCTCTTGGACAACTTGGATTGGGATAAAAGGCTGACGGGCCACTGTCAATCATCAGTGAGACAACACCAGGCTCCTTTTCTCTTAGACGGTCCAAACGAACAAAGAAGCCCCTGGGCCCTCTACAGGTGGATCCAGGATGTCAGTCCTATGATACATGCTGAAAAGGGGAGGTGTTAGAAGGCAAACTCACCAAAACAATCCAGTCAGGACATCGGTGACGGCTGAGGAAACCAGTCATCATTTCAAACCATCCAGGGCCGTGGTGACGACTGACGAAATCAGACAACAACAAAGCGCTGGGGGCACGTCGGAGTGACAAGCAGGATACGTGCAAGTGAGTGGGGGTGTCAGGCCAGCCCGAGAAACTAACGCCTGTGGATTTGGCCTTACTTGGCCACTCGGAAGCGAAGTGACCTAGACAAGTAGGCAGTGACTTATCACCATTTCATGATATATATTTGCAGGCATTTCATTCATTTGGTCGAACTGGTCGAACTGGTTTTTGGCAATACAGCGTGTTTACCGCAACCGTGTCTTTCTTGTCTCCGCACAAGTTGGACTAAGGGAAGCCGCATAGCAGCAACCCAGGTCTAGCAGTCAAGCAGTATTAGAACGTTTGGCAAGGGAAAGGCGCGCCACAGCAGTTTGTTGTTTTCTTTCGCTATTTGGTTTATCGTATTGTTTTTAAACATGAGCGCCTTATTATTGAGAAACTCGCCAATATGACCGTCTTCCTTTTCGGATCCGAATCGGTTGATCGAGGGGCTCAGAATTTATAGACTCTCGTTACTTACAGACGTGACTATCGTGGATCCAGTATATCGATAGACGTCGCGAGAAGAGTAGTGGTTGCTCGAACAACCACTAGACATCCGGGATTAACAGTCCTCAGCCCATTGCTTACTGAACCAAGCGGTGACGTTAGATATCGAGCGATTCGGCATGAATTCACGGGGTTGACCCTTCCACCTAACGAGTTGCTTGCCGTCATCACGGACGTGGTATGCCACATCAAAGCGAAAGGTCTACCAGTTTTTCAGCGACCGCGAAGGCTGGCGCCAGACAAACTGCGCATCGCTCGCGCTGAATTCCAACGCATGCTGAACGTGGGCATAATCCGCCACTCTGATAGCCCACGGGCATCTCCTCTGCACGTGGTGCCAAAGAAGACACAAGGTGGTTGGCGTCCTTGCGGAGATTATCGTGGACTGAACAATGCTACTGTTCCAGATAGGTGCCCTGTGCCAGCCTCGCGGATGAAAACAATGTTCAGCAAAATCGACCTCGTCCGCGCCTGTCACCAGATATCGGTAACAAAATAGGATATACCCCAGAAGGCTATTACCACTCCATTCGGTTCTTTCGAATTTGTGCGCATTCCTTTTGGTTTTCGTATCGCCGCACAGACGTTCCAACGTCTGATTAATGAAGTCACCCGTGGACTAGACCTCATTTATGCATACATAGACGACATCCTCGTGGCTAGCTCTTCCCCGAAAAGCACATAACCCATCTACGGACGCTGTTTCAACGTCTGGCATCATATGGCCTCACCCTGAATCAATAAATCAAGTTTGTTTGCAGATCAACTGTTTTCTCCCTGCGACTTCCGATGCACGGTAGCGTGAGGTTGGGGAAGCCTTGGGCGTGCAAGTTCAGGAACCAGCATTGCACATCCGTAGTGGCCTAGTGAATCAAATGATAATAAATAATCAAAATATGGTAACGCTAAAATAGGGTGTAACGGTAACGAGTGTCTACAAATGGTATGTGTGCTATTAAAGGGAAGATCTTTCCGGAAAATGGGAATTACTCACTGACAAGTCAAAATCCGTGGAATTGGATAAGCCACCGCTCAAGAGGAAGACAGTGCCAGGAGGTAGGTCCGGAGGAAAACAGTTGGATAACTCCACACAGAACGTGGGGTGACGAACGTTAGGCGTCCATGGGTCGAGAGATGCGCGGGGCTAAAAACGTTTCGCCGTGCGATTACTTCACCAGCTCAAACATCCACGCAAACGAAAAAGACGGAGACGGTGCGCGGTAACTCTCGTTTCTTATTGCTCAAAGCAACCAAATTCAAATAAGTGACGACGATGCTTTCAAACAAGTGTACGTATGAAGTCAACGGGACGGTATGTACAAAAATGTACAAAAACGATTGCAAAATATGACATCGAAGTAGGGACACTGCACATTCTCAACCAATCAGAATCAGAACCAATCAGAACCGCCGATGGTCACTTGCTCAATTGGGCCTAGGAGTCGAACCAGTCCAAATGGAAAGTGAGTTGGCTGCTTTAGAGTGTTTATGGGCAGATTTAAATGCAGTGATTGTTAACTGGCTGGTTCGTGGTATAACTTCAAGCTTTGGTGCATTGGACGGCAGAAAACCGGTTTTCGCGCAATATGTCGGAACTGGTGGACCTCAGTGAAGTGTTTCGAGTATACTTCCCGGATGATTTCCGTTGTGAAACGTTGATGGAATTTCGTGGGAAATTGCTAAACTTTCAGTTAGGGACAGGAACGAGTTACGTTATGAGAAATTGTGTAACACGTGCACAGTACTTCCGGAATTCTGGGAAGAAAATTCCGGAATGTGCAGTCTCCAAGCATTGCTACCTGTTTTGTGTGCACAGTACCAGGAAGAGCAGGCGGACGGATAGCGTGAATCACAGGTGAGTATTTCGTTTTCTGCACGTTTATATATATGGTGTTACAGGTTTCAGGATTTTCAGTGTCCGTCGGCTATTCACGTATCGTACAAGGAAGGAGCCTTGCGTATATCGCAAGGTTACTTGGTTCACATTCACAGGACAATGTCGGTCGACCCGGGAGTATACCCCGACAGCTGTAGGCTAGAAAGTTCGGCTGAGGAAGTTGTATGTGGGTTGTTGGATAGTTTCCACAGAACCCATGAAGTTATCGATCGCGTTAGGCGTGAGTATGATAAAGTGATGAATCCTAATGACTTAAGGTCGCTAAGACGAAGGAAGCGACTACGTGAACATCTGGATTGCGATTTAGAGAGCATACGCAAAATGCTAGAACCTGTTGGACCTATGTATTTGGAAACGGATGACGAGGGTAACCTGTTGGTTTTGTCGTTCACGGCTGAAAGACTTCAAGAATACGTAAATTATGGAAGTGTTATCATGGCAGATTCTACAACCGAGTGCAATAACGGAGCTCACCATTTATGGCACGTTGTTGTAACGGATTGTAATGATAAAGGTAGGAGCGTCTTTCATAGTTTTTCCCTAATGAAAGTTTGCTATGTTATAAGGCTATGTTGGACAGCTTCAAGCAGCTGATGCCAACAAGGGATGTGAAGATGATCGCGGTAGATAGGCACCCAGCGCAGCTGGAATGTTTACAAGAATATTTCCCTAACGCTAAGATTCTGTTTTGTTCATTTCATATGAAACAGAATATGGTTGACAGATGTAGGCAACTGAAGGGGATAACTTCAGATGAGAGAAACTTTCTCGCTGAAGAAATGAGTGATCTGTTGTGCTGTGAATCCGAAGATTAATTTAATGGATTAGTTAACAGCATTTGCGGTCGCAATAGGGAGCTTGGTGAATATTTGCAAACTCGCCTGCTTCCTGTGAAAGAGCACTGGGCCATGTATGCACGACGTGGCATTGTGCATTACGGGAATGGGACTAATAACAGGGTGGAGGTGGCTAATAGGCATATCAAGGGTAATCTGTCACCTCGGTCAACCTTATACGACTGCGTAAGGGAGATACTGAATCGAAACGAGTACTTGGAAATGAAATTTCGGAGGATTGTTACGATGCCGCTAGTGAAGGATGGACGTTCCGCGTGTGAAACGGGCGACGTAACTGCGTTGGAACAACTTTCTCCGTATGCACTAAGGGCAACCGGGGACTACTGGAAGAAGGATGTTTGTGTGTCGGAGATGCAACCGGGCAAGGTAATGTTTGTTGATAGACACGTCATCAGCGTTGATGGTCATGGGTCCTGTACGTGTTCGTTCTCCACCAACTGGGAACTGCCAAGCAGACACCTTCTGTAGTGTTGTAATAATAACCTTATCGATGCAAGCAATATGTTGCGAAACAGTAGGTGGTTACTGCCGGAATATTCTCGAAGCTGCGCAGTTAACTGTGCATGCTCGGGATGTTTAATTAAGAGAAAGGTTGAAAGTAAGACAAGCAAACTGATAGGGACTAGGAACATTTGTGAGGTAGTCAGCAGCATGCCGGGTGAGAGTTATGAGTGGACTGTGAGAGCGTTGAAGCAGTTTTTGAATTTAGCTACATCAGGCAAAAAGTGTTCGTAGGGTCGTTTGCCAGCTTTGACACCAAGGTTAAAAGGCAAAGATCCTCTCAATCAGAGGCGTCGAAGCCACTCACATCCAGTTCTCAATCGAGACAACGAAAGCAATCTATGCGGAAAAAGTCCCCGACAGTAGGATTTGGAAACCAGCCTGCGATGATGGACGACTTAAAGTTCGCTAGGAGTGTCAGGTTACGCCACATCAGCAGCAACTTCTCGTCCAAGTATGTCACAAAAAGGAGTAAGGGTGGCGTTCGTAAAAAGCACCTTCCTCCCGTGGACGACCAACATTGTTCGGGATGTGGCCGAGAGTATTTGGTGGATGAGGAATTGACCGACTGGATCTAGTGTGATAACTGTCGCCGTTGGTGGTATCAGCGTTGTGCCGGATACCCAAATGTCGTCAACGCTTTCAACTGTCGCTTCCGTTAATCAGTTGCACGTTTCCAGTTTCACCGCTTGCTTTAAATTGTGAACTCACCATGTCATCAATATGCCCACTGCTTGCTTGCAGTAACCGTTTGATGTCATGCATTTCAACCTATCTCATTTGCTCATTCTGTTTTTCCCCGCCCATCCCTTTTTGCCGCACTCATCACTTCCGTTGTTACGTTGCAGGATGGCCGGGGCTGCTGCAGAATCTAACCCCCCTCAAAGTGGTGCAGCAGTGGCAACCATCTACAGGATGGGCTAACGGGGCTCTGGTGCGCAAACAAATGACCTTTGTATGGTGGAAAATTACGCAATACACTTTTGTCATAATTACGTATCTCCGCCTTTTACAATGAACTAGGTTTGGGTGCACTTGTTGGAATTGAAACGATTGTGGTTGCTCGAGATGCACTACCACCATGCGAGGATCCTGCGGTTGTAGAAGTACCCTCGATGTCAAAAGTAGGTTACTCCGTAAGGGTGCAATTCACAGAGAACGTAAATTTGTCGTTGATAACATGTAAGCATGTGTAATGCAGTGTTCACATGTACCATTCACGATCGTTATATTACCATGAGCTCACGTTCACCGTAGGATTATTGTATATGGTTCCGTGTGGTACTTAGAACGAGAGCTTACACTACGTGGACACTAACAATTTCATAGCGTCCAGTGCGTCTACCCAGGAATCATGCGTATTGCTCTGGAAGGTTAGCAGTCAACCACCATTTCAATGGGTGCTGTATGCAACGATGAGTAAGATGTTGTTTGGAGACAACAAATGTAGCCAGCATTATGCTGTTTCGTGAGAATTACAAACTCACGATTATTCCACCGTGTGTGTGCAGCTTGGGTTGTAAGGGAAAACAACAGATTATTGCCCGTTGGTTGGTTGGATGTCATGATGGTCAAACATTGGATCTCGGAGAAATCTCTGGAGTTGTTAGAAGCCAGGCGGAACATCCCTCCCGGCAGTTCATATAACAAGTGTAGAAGAGATGTCCGTAGAAAACTGAAACGTAGCCTACACGTTGATCGTGAGGCTTGGTTAGTGGGAAAAGTTAAGGAGACTGAGACGGCTTTTGCTTCTGGAAACACAGGCAAACTGTTTAAGCTTATCCGTACAACTGGTCCCAGGTGACCGGCTGTCAGTAAAGCTATCAGCGAGACAGATGGCACACTCATCTATAATAAGTCCAGAAGGTTAGAGTGGTGGGCGGAACACTTTGAGGGTCAATTTAACTGGCCTCCTGCTTCTACCGCGTTGCCGCCAC
>QNGE01005566.1:9146-32845 GCA_008508345.1 Paragonimus westermani
GATCGACTGGTGTAAGGTGCGAGGTGGACAGACAATGACCTGGCGTAGGGAAATGAAGTCGTTCACTAAGGGGTTGCCCACTGCAGATCGAGTTCGTCTCCCGGGCTGGGGCCCTCGCAACTCACAGAGTCGGTGGTTGGAGACTTTGGGCGAGATGGCGGCTAATCGAGCTCAGTGGCGTGAATGTTGTCATTGTTCAGCCGAGTTGTGTGTGATGTTGAATGTTTGAATATAGACGTAGTCATTTTCAGTAGTTAGGTCCCTTCCCGTTCCCTTCTTTTTTCCTTCTCTCCTATATAGAGTTTGTTTTTTATGGTTGTGTGGCAGTTGAGCATTAGTGTGAACCACTGATGTATTGCTGTCGATAATGATGCTACGCTCATTTTTTAACAACGGTACCATCAACATATCCTTGAACTCTTGAGGAAGTGCCTTGTTCTTTCAGGTGGAACGAATCAAGTGGTACGAATCACGTTTCAAAACTGGTCCATCATTCATCGAAATTTCCCCCTAAAATCCATCTTCAACCGTAACCTTTCCGCTTCGCTACACCATTGCCAAGTCCGAGGAGAGGGCAAGTGAAGCGTGGGCATCTTGTCGTGACAAGCTATTCATAGTCTTCTAACCACTGGTAGTCGGCCGACATCGTAGGCTACCAAAATGCTTGCGCCAGACTTTTATGATGTTCTTCGTCTGAGTGTACGCAAAACCAGAGCCCACGTCAATCAGTTTTGGTAGAGTGAAGTGAACAAACCAAAAATCGTGAATGGTACAACCCCTTGAGTTGTCGCCAGTCAGCATAGCCCTGCGGCAGCTCATCTAGATTTTTCCATCAATTTGCCTTGATTCCGGAAACACGCTAGACGAATTGATGGTGAACAATCCGAAACATGGATCTATTATCTTTATTGTTTTCATCCGTTGTGGAAACATTAAATGCCATACACAGCTCTCACAGGAAGTTGGAGATAGTTACAGTGTTGTCGCGGAATCTATAAGGGCGTTTTTGTCATTGAATACCTACCGTCTAGACGTCTGAAGTCGTGTTCTGTTTCCTAAGGTACTCCCATATACCCTCCGGGATAGTGGATACTGGAGCATATTTCAGACAAAAGGCAACCGAACGCTAAAAAGTATTCCGAGTCTCTGAGGGTAACATCCAGTTTCTCACGTTGTCCAGATGATCCGATCTACACTGAACAAGCTGGCAAACAGGAAAAACAAGTTGGTCCTGATCAACCTATGATCCGTGTTATACTCAGTCCCGTGCATCACTCGCACGACACGCACTTCGTGAATATCGCGCTTTCGCACGATCACATAATCAAGCAGGTGGTGACAACCATTTCGTGAGTGAGTCCACGTCGCCACATTGTTCGCATCTAGCGTCCAGCAGAGTACACACAGTCCATGTGCAAAAAGACGTCTTACACCCGCGGACGTATCTCAGGTCGGACGTAGGGTTACAGGGACTCGTCTGAGCAACAGTTGCTCCAGAACTCATGTTGGAAAGACACTGGGGGAGGATTTAGCAGTAGCAAATTTTGGCCTAGCTACCTTGCCAGAAATAACCGACGGGGCGATCCCGTTTATTTTGCGTGACGCCCAATGCAGCGTCTCATTTGATTTATATTGCAGTGTCATTATTTGTGTGGATCTGGGATACTGATAAGGCAGCCAGACCTAGACAGAAGAACGATTAGGGCTCTAAACCAGAGGCTTTTGGCTAAAGGGACTATACCGCAAGGCAAACGGTACATAGTAATGGGCTGAAACGATCACCATCGTCACCATTATCATTTTCAGCTTTGAGCCGTACATGTGGATAAAACAGCCCGGGCTGCCACTGGCTCTGAAAATAGGCCACAAAATTACATAGTAGTAAGAATGGATGTACGGCGAAGAAAAAGAAGGGAGAAAATAAATAAACGAAGACGGTCGAGGTACACGAAACAGAAGAGTCAACTAGTTTGCGGATACAGGCGCGCCACTGACTACGAGACGATGATATGTCAGATCGTTTCTAACCGGCAGTGTGGATGGCTGTCAGGGCGTACTACTTCTGGTGAGGTTACCACCAGGAAAGCCAAAGTACTTAGTGCATTCGCCAACCGCCTTTATACACACACATACATATATAAATATATATATTTATATATAAACATCTGTCGGATGTGTGTGAAAAATACCTCTACAACCATGTGTCAGCGTAGGATGAAAGAAAATATTCGTCATAGACTGGGTTTGTGGCTTTGATAATAATAATAATAATAATAATAATAATAATAATAATAATAATAATAATAATAGAAATAACGGGAAGAATAATCACTGCAATATCGCTTTCCATACCGTGCAAACCCAGTGGTTCAGAGTGATAAATTAGCAGCCCGAATGTAGCGGTGGAGATAACACAACTGTATATGTAGTCAAGGAAAGGTTTATGCGCTTGAGCTTTGGGTATTTAGAAAGCGTACGGGACTACAGAGGTTGGAGTAATCGCCGAAATACTACACATTACTCCAGTGAGAAGGAATATTAGATAATTTCTGTAGAAGCGAACTTCGTGTGTGCGAATGAAAATTTACGTGTTTCGGTGTGTGGAAGAATTAAAAATGGAGTGAGGCAACTCAGAAGAAAAAGGGCCTATCAGGGTCACGTAGGATTCTCTCGCCAAAATTGTTGCAAAAAACAAACTGCATGGAACTAATTAAATGGACCAAGAATGTGCAGAAAACGTAGCCGAGTGGTCTTGTAAACAATGTAGTGTTTCTCCCGGGAAATGTGCAGAAGAACGCTGAACTCTAAAAACCAGTGAGAGAGAAAGCACGCAATGACAAATAAGTGCTCAGACGTACCGCATTATCATCAAAGAGAACAACATATCGCTAATTCGCGCTGATGCTTAGCTGCCATACGAAAGAATGAGCCCTGCCCGGGAAGAAATGGAAGAGATTTAACTACCAAAAACAACCGTCAACATTAGGGTGCCACATCATGCAAACAAAAAACCGAGCTCTAAGTAAAGGTGAAGCGTCATTAGGAAGCTGTATAACTTTCATACGGCTTTCAATGTCCTGTGTCACAGACAACTCAATTAGACAGCGACAACATTCACGTCAATTGTCTCGAATATCCGTCATTAAATTTGAAGTCTCAAGCCATGGTCTCTGTGAGAAGCGAAGGCCCAAGCCCCCAAAACCAACCCGACCTACGGTGGCCAAACCTTTGGTGAGCGGCCTCATTTCTCCAGGCCAAGTCATCATCTGGCCACCTAACACTTTACGCCAGTCGTCCGCAACATAGGCAGAGTGTTCGATGTGGCACGCGACTAGCTGACACACGGTTGGTAATCACTACCAAATACCTCTTAGTTGCTGGTTCTGACGAGGAAGGCACGAGGTTGCGTGCTAGAGATGGAACTTACCGAGAGTTTTACTAATGATTAGTTATATTTTGTTTTCGGACCTGAAAAGTTAGTACTAGAAATGGGTTTTGGTGGAGCCTGACAGACAAATTGTTAGGACAGTGGGAACTGGACGGCAGTAGCCTGTTTTCGCCTATCAACCCTGTTATAAGCAACCATCAGAACGGTCCGGTTTCTACTGCGAAGCGGCAGACGCAGTATAAAACCAACAGTGTTGTGAATGTTCGTCGTTGTATGTGGGCTGAGATATTGTCAGAACACTCAAACCTAGAATGAAACGTTAGAGTTGGTTTTCGGCTCAAAAGCCTGTGCCTCAAGGAAACGCTGAGTGGCACCGTATAAGAACTGGCACTAGTTCTTCTAAAAAGAAGCCAGCCTCTTTTTTCAGTCCCCAACCTGGAGGACCAGAATACTACGGTTGCTCAGACCTCTATCTTTTAACCTGTTTGCCATGAGTGACTTTACCGACGTCAAGATCACGTGGCCTAGTCTGGCCCAACAAGTCATCTATATACGCAAGTAGCCATGCTGCACAAATGTTCAGTCTCGGTGTGGTAGGACTCAAGTTACAAAATATAGCTTTTCAAACTGTTATCACGAGAAGTTAGCACGAAAGGTCGAAAGAATATAACGCTCAAGTGCTCGGTAGTCGTTTAACGATCGAGAAGGCGGGTCGCAACCGGTAAAACAATTTTAACAACGTTGGCCCCTAAGAGATGACATTAAAGTGGTCGGACACACAATAAGGTCGAGAGAGGGACAAACAGATGGGTTGACCAACCGCATAAGATCAGCCTGAAACAGTGAAAGGAAATTATTATCGGGGTGCAAATTTGCCTTTCAGAAGCTAGCCTTTAACTTCGATGTTTGTTTACTTGAAAAAGAAGTGTCGAAAGAAGAGAACAAACAGGTTGCGTGAAGACGGGAGAAAAATGCGTGAGTTACTGTACATAACAGGTCTGTTCACTAGAATGGGTAAGCTGCGTTTTACCCGTAAAACAAATAATGAGTGGGTAAAATGAGAAAATGTTCAACGCCAATATCTACAAAATTTTTCAGAAGAGCGTCGCAGTCAAGGCTTCTGAGACAACAACATGAGAAGCACAGCATTACGGTCTCAAATCTTTTGTTCGGAGAACCTAAAGCTGTATGAACTAGGCGAGCGAGAACGTTGGGGGTGAAGTTCGGCTGGCAATATGTATAACCACGAACAGCACTAAAGCGGTGGCTCACACAAATGCATAACCGTTACACAACGGTGAAGAGAGGAAAAACAAGCCCCAAATAGGAAATAGAAGACGAAAAAATGGGACCCAAATTGAAAATTACCATTAGATTCGATGCTAGGGACTTTCAGAGGGATGGATGAACAGAACCGGAAGGAATTTTTGAGCAAAAATTTTCGGTATTAGATTGACGTTGCTGGTCGCCTTACTTTTAGACTGTTGCTGAGTAAACTTCACTATTTCCTACTTATAAAATCTTAACAGTTCCAATGAGCCTAAGTTTCAAACGATTCCAAAGTGTCCCGATCACAGCTGACATATTTTCAGGATAATGACCAGCAACACAGTAGCGCGGTAAGGTCCATTTGTAAGATCAGCAGGGATGAATGTTTGTTCACAAGAAAACGTGAACGAAACCATAGATTGATTAAACCCACGTGGTTAGTCTGACTATTGTTATGAAAATGACTGTTGCATACCACAAAGCTGATCATTCTGTTAGATGACCACTGGTGTGTTAGTTGAAGGGAGAATTGTGAGAGTACACGCTGCTTGCTGCCAGTCACGCTACCGGAATAAACCGTATCCCGGTGACTACATCTCAGCAAAAACACTTCAGGTTACAATCCCAGCACGTGAACCTGACCGTCAACATTATTACCGATGAGCCAACACCGACAGAGGCTAAATAATCATGTAGTAAAAATGTGTAACATAAGAAAAAGACTGCTCACGTTGCGTCGAACATGCAGGTGAGAGATTCCTGGCAGATGCTCTGGTGTGTTTTCCAACGTTGTCTAGTTCAGTAGCACTACCTGTCCAGGAGTTGACATCGTCGAATTCCAAGGAACTTCTTTTGATTCCGTCGTATGAAGCTTCCAAATCGGGAGTGCATGGACTTGTGGCTTCTGGTTCGTCTTGTTTCTGTAGTTGGTTGTCCTGTGACCGATCCTCCTTTGTTGCAGATCTACCTTCATGAACCAGATGAAACCGAGCGACTTTCTTGCATTTATTGGCGGTGTTGTTGGCCAGTATAGCAGCTGCTGGGCGTGGTCGATGTTTGTCAGGAACAAGGAGCACAGACTGTTCAGGTGCTGCCTCCGGACAAAGTCCTTGAGGATTGTTGGAGCTTGTGAATTAAAATAAATCAATCCGTTTTGACAGCACAAAAGTAGGGAAAAGGCACTAGTAAGCGTGGTACGGAAAGAAAGCTTTATCGTGAAAACTTTAAAAAGTATCCAGGTTTAGAAGGGTAAGGATATACTGCAAACCGACAATGATCATGGGAATTGTTCACTGCGGACCAAAGTAATCACATTCATACCTGGATAAGCCATTTACGTGCAAAGTGGAAGTGTTAGTTCCATTATGGACGAAAATATCGATTGGCCTTTCACAGATTACTCGTGCGCATTATGAATGATTTCATACAGACGAAAGGTGAGGCACCCCAATAGGCGAGTTAAAGCCTGTTTAAGGTTAAACACAGAAAACCTTAATCACCCATACTTTGCCCCAGAGAAGAGAACCCAACGCAAGTGAAATCTACGACAAAATTATGATGTTGCATGTGCTAATAAGATCAGCCAATGACAGGCTGTGATTTCTCTAATACTGTTGTACATCAATAAATTCGGTGTCTCAATCCATGAATAACAAGTGCTTACTGCTGCCGGTACCAGGTCTTCGCCTTATTACTTGCGTGGGAGGTTTAAATTCACATAAGATTTCTAGAGCTATTCGAAGTCCCTAATTCCGCGTATCACAAATTGGCGACACGGGATGGAACTGCCTGCAATTGAACAATTAAATCTTCATGCTGGTGCGAGTGAAATCGAGGAATGGGTCGAACGATTTGAACTGTGGTGCAGCATTCGTCGTGATGTGAAGAAGGAAAACCAATCAGCTTTCTTCGTTACCGCTGGTGGTCGTGAACTGTATTCATTACTGGATAATCTGGCTTATCCGAATGCCCCAGCCTCGTTGCCGTTCGACGAACTAGAGAAACTGCTGTAAAAGCACGTGCTTCCAGTCAATTTCCAGGCCACAGAACGGGCGAAGTTCAATTCATTATTGCGTACAACAAGCACGAGCTTCCGTGAGTTCATCTACGATTGCAAAAACAAGCTTCTCGTCGCAACTTTGGTGACAAGCAGGAGGAGCACCTACGTGATCGATTGATTGCTGGCGTCAATGACTCTGATCTTCAGCGTAAATTGTTGGTCAAACAAGATGCAACTTTCCAAGAGGCCCGAGACATCTGCGAGCAGAAGGATGACGTCAATGCCGCTACAGCTGATTCGAACGTGACATTATTTCAGGAGACCAAAGCGCAAACTGCCACCCGAAGTCAACCAGTGAACAGGCCTTCTCATGTACCTATCATCAATCTCGGTTCAAAGAAATTTAACGAGTGTTTCTCGTGCGGTGAGTTACGCTTACGATCATTTTACCGATTTCGTAATGCTATATGCCATTTATGCGGTAAATCTGGTCATATTAGGAAGGTATGCAGAAGTCAGAAATGTCACCTGAGTAAAGTTAGAGGGGCAAATACTATAGAACTGTCCACTGCTGTTTATTCATTGCAAATGAAATCCAGGGCTGAGCAATTTATTCATAGATGCCTCAATTTCAAATCGGGATGTAAGTATGAATCCATTGTGGACACAGGAAGTAGCGAATCCATTATTTCCAAACCGCTACTAGATCGCATGGCCCTTGATGCCCAACGATGGAAATACGCGAAGTTACTGGTCATCGGTTAGCTCTACTGGGTGAAGCTGATGTAACGATTGTTGGTAATGATAATGAGCTGATTCCCCTGCGTTTCTTGGTGTCGAAAGGAATTCCAGCTATTCTGGTAGCAAAGTGTTTTCTAAAATTGATCCGACAAATGCATACTTACAAATTCCATTGGAGTATGGTTCTAATGCGATCACTACGATTAACACCCCTTGGGGATTATTTCAGTACAATTTTTTACCGTTTGGATTACACGTATCAGCTGGGATATTGATGAAGTAATTGCCGATTTACCAGGAGTACGCGCGTAACAAGACGATGAAATCATATACGCCGATAGTGCAAAGGAGCATGATAAGAGGTTGCTTTCACTTCTGGAACGATTCCGGGATAAGAACATAGCCATAAAGCCTTCTAAGTACGCGTTCCAAGTGCGAGAGCTGAGTTTTCTTGGTTTTACCATATGTGATAAAGGATACAGACCGGACCCTGACCGGTACAAAGCCTTGGTTACCGTTACATCGCCAAGAGACCAGGATGAGCTACGATCAATAATGGGATGTTTGCAGTACTATTCTCGTTTTATCCCTAACTTTTCGACGAAAGCACAACCATTATTTGCGGTTCAGTCAGCAGAACACATGGTCTTGAACTCAAAAAGACGAAATCCTTCTACGAGAATTAGTACGAGTTGTGACTAAAATGTCGATGTTAGCCCCATTTACTGTCTAAAGTTACCACGCTGATCACAGATGCATCCAGTGTTTGCATTGGTGCTGTGTTGGAACAGGTGGGATATCCGATCATGTGCATATCACGTTTGCTGAATAAGGCTGAGCAAGGATATTCACAAACGCGAAAGGAGGCGTTAGCAGTCTACTGGGCTGTCAGGAGGCTGCATAAATATTTGTTCGGTATTAGATTCAAGATTGTTACTGATCACCAAGCTCTACAGTATTTATTTGACCCCCACAAATCAATTGCCAAATCATCAGCGGCAACGACACAGCAATGGAGTCCAGTTCTAGCAGCATACGACTATGACACCGTTCATCGTCCTGGTAAACAGATTCCTCAGGCGGTTTTTTTTATCACGGTATTCCAGTTTTTCAGCCGCTGAAGCTTGTTTGCTTGCTTCGCCAGCTATTCCAATAAGCCGAGAGGACTTGATCAAGACAACTAAAAACTATTATGGCACGGCAATTACCGCGATGACCAAGGGTTGGTCGTCGAATATTAGGAAGAAACACCCAGTATTACTCCAGAACCGAAAGAAGTTGTCAATACAACCTGATGGTGTGCCGTGTCGGAGAGATCAATTGGTCATTCCACCACCGCTACGAAAGGCGGTATTAGACGACTTGCGTAAAGGTCACCGAGGCGTGGAGAAAATGAAATCCCTGGCTCGACAGATGTGTTGGTAGCCGGAGATAAACTCGGATATCAAGAGCATTGCAATGAACTGCCATTCCTGTCTCCACGAAATAAAGACAAGGCCGAAGAACTGGACACCTTGGCTGGATAACTACCTACCATGGCAACCGGAGGACGTAGACTATTGTAGACCACTTATTGGTAACTATCACGTTCTGGTGTTGATTGACTCATACTCATGGTGGCCAGAAGTATTTATTACAACCTCACCTTTCACGTCATTCACCATGCAAGCAATTCGTAAATGTTTCGGTAGTGAAGGGATTTCGCAGGTCCTGGTGACAGACAACCGGTCACAAATTTGTTCCGCTGAAATGAAACAGTGGCTTGACAGCATCGGGTGTCGTCACTTGCGAACGGTGCCTCGACATCCATGTTCAAACGGGGCAGCAGAAAATCTGGTGAAAACGCTCAAAAGTGCCGTGAGTTCCAATAATCCTAAAACATTTGCTGAACTGGATGTTTCTCGATAACTTTCTGCCTCAGTACAGGAACGCAGCCCATTGCACAACGAAGGAGAGCCCAGCGGTGCTATTTAAATCAAGGTGACTAAGAGCATCACTTCAGTGTGTAGATTCAACGGATGTGATATATTTTCGTGGAAACGATTTGCGACCTGCCAAAGGATTGATCACTCGCCAGCTAGGCAGCACAATGGTAGAAATTACTGACCTGCACGATGCCACCATTCATCGGAGACACACTGACCAAATCCAGTTTCGAAGCATTGAAAAAGTGGCCATGAAGTAAGCAGAACACCCTGCACTGCAAGAGTTCGATGCCCCGAGAAGATCAGAACGATTGGCAAATATGAATGCGGAGGCTTCTAGAAGAGGGGAAGGTTGTGGTGAAAATCTCGATTCGCCGATTATCCAAACCCTGACACAACAGAAGATCTGACAAACGGCCAATCCAAATATCGCGTTAAAGATACATCAGGATTGGACGAACGGTCTCAGTGTTGTGCCTTCCGTTATTCGCCAATTCACCTGTTCCGTATTCCACCAATTAACATACAGTTTATGGTGTTGCATGTGCTAATAAGATCAGCCAATGACAGGCTGTGATTTCTTCAATACTGTTGTACATCCATAAACTCGGCGTCTCAATTCATGAATAACAATTGCTTACTGCTATCAGTACCAGGTCTTCTCCTTATTATTTGCGTGAGAGGTTTCAATTCACGTACGATTCCTAGGGCTATTCGAAGTCCCTAATTCTGAGTATCACAAAAATCCCCTCAGTTTTTGCTTGTCCCGGTTTCAGAGTCCTGTGGTGTTAGCTTGCATGCCATCTCCAGAGTCGTTTAACATACACGGATCCCCTCATTAGTAGGCAGCAAGTGGGGATGGGAACACTGTGCGAGACAGTAAACTGGTAGTCGTTCCAGCCGAGCAGTGGAAAGAAGCGCCACTGAACCAGGGTATCCAGAATATATTGGGGAAAGGAAGGAATGAGGTAACCCAAATAGAATTACATCTCATTCTGGAAAATACAACCACGTCCTGAGTGCGTGCGGTGGGCTCTCGCTGACCCGACCAAGTTAGGATGCTTGTTAGTGTAAGTATCCCGTTGTCAGAACTTCAGTGCAATGTATCTGTTTACACTCTCTCTCACCGCCCTTGTGTGAACCATTGCCTCTGCATCACTTTGGAGACACTGGTACAGTAATACCACAACAATTCTTGGGTTCGTCCTAAATGGACGTTGAACTACGAAGAAATTATATCAGGATGCGTGGAAGCGATATCGATACACTTTGAACAGGAAAAGGTTTAAATATCTTGAGCGATCTGGTAGTATTTATGGGATGCTCAAGAAGAACAAATCTAAAACGGATTTTCCTTCGCACAAGCGTCTTCCTCACTATAATTTGTAATGCGAACAAAGATACAAAGTTTGCGTGATGGGGTCACTTCGTACAAGCTCTCAATAGCAAACACGCGACATTTGAGGACAGAATAATTCCAAAAACTCTCTTAAACAAAAAGGTATTACTCACCTCTGACGTTCCAAAAAATCGGCTGACGAACAGACACGATTGGCATTTTCATGGTTTGAACGATCATTGAGGGCCAATTTTTGCAACTTTTCTTCAGCACGTTTCAGACGATCTCTTAGAGAGTTTTTCCCGAGTTTGGATATGAATGATGTCGTTAGACTCGAAAATGATGAGTTTTCAGCCATTTCCTCCAATAATTCGAACTCTTCCAGATCAAGAGCATCACTGCACACACCCTGTACCGCAGAATTCTGATAGGACTCAGTTGTGTGATCCATATTTGAGATGGACACTGGGTGCGGCTGTGCAGTACTTGTGTGCCGTGTGTGAGGATGAGTGTCCTCAAGTTGGTCTTCAGAATTGGGACGTGTTTTGGAAACAAATCCACATAACAGACTTCCAAGTGGTTTTGCGTACAAGGAGTCATTACACGTCGGAGAAACAATACCAGTCGTGTCCTCAGTTAGATTTCGAGTACCAGAAGATGGCTGAAACAAAGCAGGAAAATATTACCAACGTCACGGCAACACATGAGTGTTGTTTAGCTGTCACGCCATCGTCAGTGTAAAAAGAGAGAACAGTCCTCGTGTTTAGATAAAAGGAAGCGGAATGGGATTTGTAATGACTACAATATCAAGACTCAAATATTTAAAATCACGGTTTCTACATGCGTAGACTAACAATTAGGTTGCACATTGAGAACAAATTAGTATCTGCAAGGCAAGAGAAAGTTCGCAACACCCGAATAATGTATTGTTAAAACAGCTGATACAAAAAACCCCGTTTCTTACAGAACATCACTGGTGATGTAAATTTAAACCGCTAACCAGCCATAGAGAGGGTGACGTAGAATGACGTGCCCATCTGCTTCCAGGCGGTTTAGTGGAATTTAAGATAACATTCAATGTGACTGATTAGAACGAGGTCAAGAGTATAACCGCAATTACAGCGCCACAAATTTGACGAAATAACTAAGTCCAGGAATACACCAAGAAGCTACAACCAACTCGTCTGAGCGAGAGAAAACAAAGTACTCTCCAAATTCAAAGCCGACGTCTTGACAATTCAGTCTCAACGAGTCACTGTAAAATCTTTTGTGTAACCTGATTTGTATGACGACGTGCGTGCAATATGGGTAAGGGACTAAACAACTGCGGAATTGATTTATTTGGGACGTAATGCAGATCACGTCGGATGCAATAAAAGTTACCTGACACTCAAGCAAAATGATAACAAATGGCTGAACAAGAACATGAGATGGAGCCTATAGGGTAGGGCGAGCAAGCAAGTTTCCGAAAGATAAAGTTTAGCTGTAGTGATATGGGTCAAACGGATTGATTTTAACTACACACAGCGGCACGACCATTTGAAATAATCGTGAAGAAGTGCATACATGTACACAAAATATATCAATTATACGGAGTGAAGACCTTGCTGCCATAAAACAGAAACTCATACGTCAATGTGAAGACTGAAGATAACGGGTAAGCTGGCATCGTTGAGTAGAACTCCCAGCGATATTGATTAGCGTCCGTAATCAATAGCGCATGTTGTGATTATGCACCCAGTCTCACAAGAGGAAAATTCAACATTCTTAAAGTCCAGAAAAAGATTATAAAAAGGGTGGCAGGAAAAACTCACGAAGTGCTGGTAACTCATTTTTTTACATCTGAAAGCATATCCACCGTATATTCGGTGTGCACATTTATGGGCAGCTACGTGGAGCAACCCATAATCCTCGGCTGTAATCGACTCCTCCCTTTCTACTTAATCACATAATAAACCATATGTAAGAAACACTCAGAGGTTCCGAAAAGTTTGAGGTAAATAATCAGTTGAACGATATTATGACAGACAGACGAAAATGCTTTGTGTACACCACCTACAAATAACAAATGGACCACGGAGACGTCTGGTTGTTCACACGGATTAGAACCATTAGAGCGGAAGATGTACATGATCCCTCAGTATTCACCCACAGCTGCCTACGCCAATTAACTTGCGTAAAGTAAGCTGATTATATGAGGAACTCAACAGGTTATCTAGCATACAGTTAGGGAATCCCCAGGTTTGTGATCGGTAACAGATGTACTGAAAACGCTATTAGATCACGTATTCTGTATGCCGCCAGCGCACCTGACTCATCGCGTATTGTTCAACGCGGCCGTCGAAGGCTATAAGCCGTTACGATAACGTGAAAACGAGGCCATGGAGGCTCTCGTCACCCCGTTGAGCAAGACAAGGTACCACGTGGCACATTGGAAAGTGCGTCATCATCCATACAACCGTATTGAAGCGCTCTCAGGCAGGGCAAGATGTCGGAGCCAACGGCGGGCCTGCACTCATTATCGGTTGTTAATCTCAGAACTTATAAGCTACACAATTATCGTTAACGTTTGGTCCTCGATGCAGAGGTAAAGGTTAAGTTAACTGGTCTGAAACGGATTTTGCGTCAGAAGTGAAACGCCACCAATAAACGTGACTAATGATTGCTTACAGGATGGTTTTGAACCTATGAGCTCTCAAAAGTTCCTAAACGTATTCCAACTATTTGTTGACTTTTTCGTGAATGTCTATCGTTTTCGCATAAATTTCCACTTCATATACTCATGTTTATTCACTGTACCTATTGGCACGATTAGATACTGAATACGTGTGTGAATGTTCAGGTAAGGCACAATACCAATCGTGAGCAACACATTAAGCTGAGCACTGAATGTCATGAAACGCAGAAGGTTAGAACTGGACGATAATGCTTCATAAAGCCACATGAGGAAGAGATTTTAACAAACACCGGGAACATACGCACGAAATCGGTCAGAAAATTTTAAATCAGAACCTCCTAGGCTCACCATTGGTTTTGAAGTGTTCTTCGCTGGATGACGCAGTGGGTAGCTAATTGAACAATCAGATGTTTGCCTTTTACGTAAAGTGTCAGATGGGTCCTGAATTGGTATTCCTTGTTTTCTGATCTTGCTGCACCAGGCTGACATCCCTTGACGTCGCTTGAGAAAATTGGCCGGTTTCGAGGTGGTCCGGGGTCTGAATTGTCTATCACCGAGATCATTATTATTGAGTTGGCCGTCGCTTTTCTGGTAGGTATGGGAGCAAACCGAACACTTGAAAATAGACAGAACCACAAACCACTTTACTAATAAAGTGTGCTTAAATACAACGGTGGTCACATTGTACGGCAATTCACTGAGGACTACAGGAATAACTAGAGGAGCCTCATTTGTTATGACGAATGCGAGCTTCACCCTTGTGTGACATTCACATTGTTACTGTTCAGTTGGTTGTTTGTAAGCTGTAAACACAATGACGTGGAATGCCTGAGGTTAGACAAAGTTGTCCTTTTAGTGATTGGGTCCCCTCAATTTGTCCTAAATTGCTTTTTTCTCGTGGCTGCATAGTATCCAAGTATCAGCGTTAACCACGGATGCATTGTGTCCCTTAATGATGATTATGTTGCTATTGCTCTTCTGTAGTCCATAGTAGACCTGCAGTTGTGAAACGAAGTTTAATTAGTAAGCATTTAGGTATGTGTAACGAGCAGTTCAGTTGCATTTGTCTTCCGTGATGTGAGCGACTTCGTAAGCTCTAGTTTTGATTCAAGGTCTGAAGGTCGACACAAAGTCCCAAACGGACGCGATGCAGGATCGCTATGCAATCCATACTTAGGCAGACGGAGCAAGGGCTCTTCCTTCACTTCGCCCTTAGCGTCGGCAACAGAAACAACGTTCTTTTCGTGGTTATTCCATCTATGGATTCCTGCTTTAAGATCTAGACCAAAATATTCGTCTATATTTATGTTCTCAAGAGTGCTAACTGTGCTCAAGCTTCAAGTGAGCGCTGTATTCATGGATGAGTACATTCAATCATCCACTCCGTTATTGCGAACGCGAATGTAGTTGAGGATGGTTATTTGTCAAAAACAGAACGTTTGTTGAAATGAATAAAAAAAGATCACTTTGTATTAAAATGATATTTCCAGCCCAGACACTTTCCTTGGTACAGCGAATTTTTCGTCGAAGCGGCGCTGCTATATGTGCATACATACAGACTGCGCTATCCCAGCTAAGCGGCGTTACTGGGATGGTAAGCAAAATCCAATTCCAGGTTTTGGCCTCAGACTGCGTCCATCCCAAAATGCACACTGGATCGCAAACCGCAATGTCTAAGGCAAACGTATATTTATACAAGATAATCGTACCATAGCCCATCATGTGCAGATCAAATGAGAAACGAGTAGGTCCTTGTTGGCTTAGGCGCAACATCTTTGGCGGTACCTTTTCATTCGCATTCGTAGAGCCCATGCTTTAGGAATATAGCACTTCAGCAAAACCGTTCGCGACCGCACGTTAAGAGTACCTCGGGCACACTTCAGTAGATTACTCGACCAGCTTGACTTCACAGCTTCTAAGTTTATCCTTGAGCACTTACAGCCATACGTACGTTGCTTCACCCTCTTCTATCTTCAGCCTTGTAACGTATCAAGACTTTTTTGCAACACACTGGACAAGGGATAGCCCTGAGAAAAGATGATCAAGCACATTCATGCCACAGTCAGACTGTGATGTCGGACAGAGTTCATGGTAATAGGTTACAAGCATGTTCTCTTTATCAGTATCGAGAATGTTCCGTTCATCGAGAATCAAACTGTACATTCTTCTATTGACGCGCGTTTATCTGAGAAACGGTGCTAGCACATTCCACTACCAATCCCTTTTGGTAACAGTAATTCACAAGAAAATTTCAATTCTGCACGTTCTTTACAATCAGACACTGGTAAGTGACTGAGTAATCGCCGCTGGATTACCACCTGGCCCTGAAAATGAATAGACGTATCGGAAATTGCCCAATCGTGCGAAGCATGAAGAACCGGATAGCTCATCTCAAATGTTACTGAGACCGGAGTCAAATCGTGAGAAAACTGTGTGCCTACAGATCAACGACGATTGTTTGCCTGGACGTTACATCAAAACACTCGGTGGCTGGTCATCAGAGTGTTACATCCATAGAACACGGTTTGAAAGTCCAAGCCTCTCATTAGCCAAGCTATCTTTAGCTTGAAATTGAAACAACACTTCTGGTTGCTGGGTTAGAGCGAGGCTGTTAAGCAATGCCTAACTCTGTCGATATGGCACCATCAGCAAATGACCCGAACAGATCTAAGGCACACATTCATGATTTTATTACCAGTCTTTAAGCTGCACCACCGTCTAATTTCTCGTACGATCTCTAATGTCAGCGCCGATCATCCATTAATCATTGAATTCTGTTTGTTGCATGCCCCAACACCTTTGTCTAAGTAGTACCCTCATTTGTAGGCATACTTCGTATCACTATTCTATTTCGCATTATTCGTACTAACTTTTAAAATGAAACTGCTTTTCCTCCTCAAATTCCACGCCTTTCCATTGTAGCTCAATACACAATCAGGTGTACCTTGGCATTACAAGCACCCTCAAACCCGTAAAGTCTAACGAATATCGCCAAAACTGACAACCAGCACTCGATGATAAACATTCACTTGGTTCACTTACGATACGACCGCCATTCTTTGTACACTATAGAAACGTGTGCCATCGGCTGACCGTGCTGTACGTAAGTGGCGTTGGCGTAGTGAAAAGTTCCACCTTTGTTTCAAGATGACCCAATTTGGGTGAACTACATAGTCCACTCAACTGCACTATTATTTGAAAGTTTTATGGACTCGAATGTCGAGAGAGTGGCGCTCAAAGCGAGATGGGGTTATCACCGAGATCTAGATTTTAATGAGCCCAAAGCCGGAGGAACACAAAGTAGTGCCATTGTCGATGAGTGAGCGTACTACCACCATCCCAAAAATCTTCCACATGAGGCAAATCGCTAGGGGCTCGAACGGTCAATTGTGCAAACTGTAGGTTAAGTGGTGTGACACAGGAGGCCACTGCTCTCACAACACTTGTCAAAAATACAGCAACGTTTGTCACAGTTTCACACCGATACCTTTGTTTTTAGGCCATACAAATTGCCGGCATGTTTGATATGAATGCGTCAATCGACAATTCCTAATGCACAGGTCTGGCTTGTCCTGTGTTTCAGCTAAAGATCGCTGAGTCATTACAAAAATTTTGACGTAGTTAAACTGACAGAAGCAGCAGGCCAATCCGTGACAGAAACCAAAACCTCAGATGGAACAGCTCTGTCGGAAAATGAAGTGCAGGCGTGACAAACACGTATTCGATGTGTAATACATAGGAATGGTAAATCTTCGAGTGGCATGTGTCCGTTTAACTTTCAACCTCAGTGACTGCATGCGATCTCTCGAACATCTTGGCACCCGCCAGAACATCCTAATCTGAGGCAAGTAAAATTCTGTCCACATAGCTCTGAGTGTGGGTTAACGAACCGTAGAAAGAGGCGTCAGGCCAGGAGGACACAACGCGCTATCAATGTAGGAGTATCTGTTGTACTTGCGAGATCCTAAATTCTCATAGAGATCATCCAAACCGAAAACGATCGGAAACCAGGTGTGAGCAAAACGACTGGAGAGCCGAATGGTGGGCCAATTCCTAACTTTCGTCGACACTTGTGAAGCTCGCTTGATCTCTACAAGCGCTAGTACGCAACCGGCACTCTCAGTGGACTTCGTCTGCGAACGTCAACAAGCCACGCGAAAACAACGTCTCATATGAAACCAGGGAAGTAAAACAATCGGTTTATATTGGTTACTTTGTAAAGATGGAGTCTAACCCCTGTATAAGGGACTGGAGACATTGCTTCAGAAGCTTTGGGTAAATAAAAGGTTTCTGAATGACCGAGAGTTGGCTGACACTGCCCTCATTTCCGAGGAACTAGGTTGTCGGCAACCGCCAGTGGAGGGATTGTCGGGTATACAGCCACCCAATAGAGAAATAAATCAGAACAGGAATCTGAGTGGCACTAAGCAGTCTCAATTTATGGGTGAAACGCCGCTTTTATGTGGGAAAAACAGCATTTACGACTGCTATTAAGCGGCAGACGTTCTCACGTTTTGATTGACCAGTTTGTTGCCGTGTTGTTCCACGACCTTGCATCTAGCAGCTCGGTTTTTTTAAACAGAAGCGCGTTCAACAGCAGTTAACCGTCGTCTGTGATTGGTTGGCGCCAGTTTGATCATAATTCTGTCCGTAACAGTTTATGCGTGAACATCTCCAATCTTTTCCAGTCAAGAAACCGCTCCAATTCAGACTCATTAAAGGAGTGTTCTCCACGAAAAACATTACATCGTCTTCACATACCACAAACCGTTAGCGTAAGTTTGAAGTTCGACATCTCAGAACTGTTCCATGTATACCCGGCACCTGGACAACATCACTTAGTTTACGACCAATATCCTTCACCTTTCAGGTATCCCGAGCTTAGTCGCTGATGCACTCGCGTACACCAATGTCACGAAGAGTACGACAAACAGCTTGGTCGACCTCGTGAAGAGCACATCTGCTCAAGCTAACGACCTAGAGATAGACCTAATCCGCCGGTCAAGGTCTTTCAAGTTCGGATGTGTCCCAAGAGATGATTATTTGTGAAATTTAGCAAAACTTTCCTCGTCCGGTTATCCAATTAGCTTCTCGTCACGAAATTTTTAAAATGCTGCATAACATGTCTCACGCAGGCACACTCACAATTAAAATGGCCACTCAGTGTTTATTCGGATGCGACGCCTATCTTCATATCCTCATTCGGTCAAAAACGTGCATGAACTGCTAAGGATCCAAAATTCCGCCACCATGTGTGCGTTGACCCAATCGAACCTTTGCCACTCTCCAATGCGTATATGTGCAGCCTAACGTAAGTAGACCGAGTTACCAGTTGATTAGAAGCCCTATCGACTTCAAGATGCTTGACAAAGACCGTCTTTCGAGCATTTTTAGAAATTCGGGTCACCCAGTTTGGTCAGTCTGCTGTAGTGACTATAGAACCCGGACCACGTTTTGTATCAACTTTTACACCATTTCACTACGCGTATGGATGTAATCGAAGTCGCATTTCAGCTCACCATCCGGCAGCCAACAGATGAATAGGACCCGTCTATCGGCAACTTCAGAGTTTTCAACCCATTAGCCATTTTTCGTGCAAAGATGTTCTGCCGTTATTCCGGTTAGGCATCCGATACACGATGAATGCAGGTCCGCATACCACTCCAGCACAGTCAGTCCGTAAACGTCCGTTGCATTTACCTGAATAGGTGGTTCTTGCATACGCAACCAGACCAATCAGCTTCGCAGATTAGTGGGCGCTTGAGCCCGTACATGCGGTCACCCCGACTGACCCCACGAAGAGAACAGAGTGAGCCGACAAACATCGACGCTCACCTGCCAACTTGTCTCATGTGCTGACCAGCGTCGTCGCTTCTTGATGAATTTTTGTCATATATATATATATATATATATATATATATATATAAACACGTGGAAACCACATGGACTCGCAAACGTGTCACAATATGAGGGGTAAAAGGTATCGTGAAAAGTAAGAGGTGTAGAGGGAGAAAGCAGAAAAGATTGCAACATAGTAACTCGCAAAATGAACAC
This sequence comes from Paragonimus westermani, assembly GCA_008508345.1. Lineage (NCBI taxonomy): Eukaryota > Metazoa > Platyhelminthes > Trematoda > Plagiorchiida > Troglotrematidae > Paragonimus > Paragonimus westermani. Next base: position 28,539 of record QNGE01005566.1, read on the forward strand.
CACTGACTTCCATTCTTTACCACATCGGATAGCGTCCTCAACCAAAGGACCGCAGCCAGGAAGCCGGGAGCGCCCTACTGAGGCAAGCTTCAGTGTGGGTGTCTTCACACACCCGAACCTAAGTCATACGCTGACTACCAACATGCTGCTGCAAGTCTAACTCACGAATCACAAACAAACAAGACATACTGTGGCAGGCGACAAGTTGGCATTCGTGAGATATAGCCAGGCCAACGAAACCTGAGACAAGATCTGTATGCTCAAGAGTCGACGGAGTTTATCCGTTCCCCTTCTTTTTTCCTTCTCTCTCTTCGTATATAGGGTTTGCTTTTCCTTCATGGTTATGTGGCAGTTAAGCATTAGTGTGAACCACTGATGTATTGCTGTCTATGATGATGATCCGTTCCGAAGACACGTCAGCAAACGTCGCCATTGTTGACACGGTGTTCCCACCGCACACCACCAACCCTTCTCACAGACCGATAGTCGGAGACAGATACCCTATGAACATCCTCAGCGTGAATAGACCAGGTTTCGGAGCCGTACGATAGAACCCTCCTTACAGTAGCACTGTACACTTGGCCTTTCGCACAAAGACTGAAATCATGCCGACACCGCAGATAGCGTAAGGTAGTGAACGCCATCCGCGCCTTTGCTCCGTAATGTGTGATCTCATAAGTCATTCCGCCAGCGCTGACAGAGCTCCCAGGGTACACGAACTTCTCAACTATGTCCAAAGCCCCAACAACAATAATGAGAGAACACACAGCCCGTCTACTTTGCAGCAACACTTTACACCTAGTAGGTGCAAAAGCCACACCAAACTAGCGAACTGAAGCCTCTAACGCGAGACGTTCTGGGCTCTCTGTGAGCCACCACAGAATAGTGCGATGTCTATTGCAAAGTTCAATAGGAATTGGGAGGCTGGACAACTCTATCACACTCTGTGTGAGATGCCAACTCTGCAGTAAATTGCCCTCAGGATGCTTACATACTTCTCAGGCACACCCTTTCTTCACAGACAATCCCAACGTGTACCCCTGTCAACCGAATCGAAAGCCCTTCAGATGTCCAAGAAGATAACGACCGTTGACCTTCTATATGAATGGCGGAGTTCAGCCGCCTGGTGGAGTATGAAGATAGGATCAATGCAGTCACAGCCAGGGCGAAACCCAGCTTGATCCCATGGATACTCTTCTTGCGCGTCGCGCCTAGTCCACGAATTATAACGACTGCAAGTAACTCTGACACATTAGGAATCAGACTAATCCCTGCGATCTGCATACGAAGTGTCTGGGTTTTTTTAACGGGGAAGATGTTAGCCAAACCCCAGTTATTTGAAACGACTTCAACAATCCAGAGTTTTGGGAGCACAGCCGTGAGCTCCTTGACTAAGGTCCGATCTCCACATATGTGTACTTATCAACGAATTAGGGCCAACGCTTGTAGAGATGCACAAGGCACATGATATCAGAACTAGTCTAGAACCAGAAACACTCCCCGACAACTGTTTTCCTGCCGTTAACGCAGGTATCCGTATGGTCGCATCTCTCGTCTTAACGACATAAATCGTCAAGACAGACGTCGCTGGTAGTCACGTAAGCCAGTGCGATCAGCAAATTACGTTGACGTTTGCTGCATACACTTTCTGTTGTTCTCATTCTGTCAGTTGTACACGACGTACATATAATGGTCTACCGAAGAACAGTGTCAAAAAAGGACAAATCTGATTTTTCTCCACAGTTTAGACGGATACACGCGAGGTTGTTCTCCAACGCTAACGAGCAACGCACGTCTTGGGTACCACGGATCAATGGCCTGATACCGTTGTGGCAAGCAGACGAGGTCGTACTTCAAGAGAAAGCCACAGAAACCTTGAAATCTAGGATGGACTTTACGGACGACCTCTTACGATGGTGGCAGCCAAGGGTACGACCCAACGATGTACTGCGCTGAAACCAATTAGATTTCTTCCCGTATCAAGGTCATTTATTAAATGACAATTCCAGTGCCTCCAGCTGATGAAGACCATTTAACTTCTGAACCAACGACTACCGATTCGCGTCTCTCATTAACCGTCGATAAAACTGTGTAGCACAAGTAAATTGGACCATTCATGATCATGTAAACGGTTTCAGCTAACTAAAACATTGCGGTAACGCCGAATCCAAATTCGTGGTGGTCTTCTAGAAGAAGTATGTGAAGACCTTAATTGTTTACCACCGACTACCGGGTGTCATTTGCATCCAATTTTCAAGTAGGACATCACTTACATTTGATCGCAGTCTTCGCACCCAAACAGACGTTCAAGCAAGCCTCTTCCAAAAAGAAGCACTGGACTTGAGTTTCCCTCTTGTTGGAGCTCATCAATAGTGCACAACCTTGACACAGGAGGGACTAGAATTTCAGCCACGCCGTCAGGAGGCAATCGTGTTGACCACTATGTCACTGATCTCACAAACGAAAGTGGCTAGGCATACAAATACGGTCATTCGGTCGTACCTAATATGAGGTCGGTGTCGTAGAGGCCAACATGATTATCTTACGTAAACGTGGCTGGAATCCTAATTCCAGTCATGATAAAGACAAACACTACCGACGAGCTCCAACAAGAGCGAAATTCGGGTTTGGTGCTTCCTTTCGAAAAAGGAGAGCTGGAAAGTCTATTTGGATGCAAGGGCTGCGATTATACATGGGCGATGTTCGACCGCGAATTACACAAATCGCCGACCATTCATCAGTACACCTTTTTTGTAAGCCTATGTACTTCTGTTTGAAGGAGTAAGGACGTAATTTCCATGCATCAGAACGTATGATTCACGTTGTGCGGTCACTTTCCTTTCCGTTGCAGTAACGCTTCGTTTTGCCAGTCTGTCGCTCGCACGCCAGTTCCTTATCATCACCATCATCACAATGGCCCTGAGCCTGGCTAGGAAGTACTGTAGCTCAGTCCGCCACAAACACCTCAGCCTTGAGGTGAAATGTACTAAAAGAAAACACCACTAAAAGGAGGGAAATTGATAGAAAACTAGGCAAAAAATCACAGCTGGCGTGAATCAACGTACGCAGCCTACGGCGCCACACTGCCGTCCCGGACAGCGTTTCTGGCGAGCAATTCTAGCGATCATGTGGACCCCATCCATGCAGACGACGTTCACCAAACATGCTCAAGGGAACATCATCACCATAGACAGCAATACATCAGTGGTTCACACTAATGCTTAACTGCCACACAACTATGGAGGGAAAGCAAACCCTATATAGGGAGAGAGAGGGGGGAAAAGGGGATGGGAAGGGACCTAACTACTGAAAATGATTACGTCCATATTCACACATTCAACATCAAGGTGCCTACACTTTGTAAGCAAACAACCGAGCCGCAAGAGGGAGTAAGGCTCAAGGGAACAGCCGGAATTTTCATAGTTCGTGACAACGTTGTGTCCTGGCAACTACGCGTTTTTACCCAACTGTTGGTGGCCTCATTATAAAGCGCCCGGTGCGGTAAAAGCTCAGCTGCCATGTGGGGCATGCCACCAAACCATCGCAAATTTTGCAGCACGAATAACTGACCAACTGATCGGAAATCCACAGCGTTCCGGGATACGCACCGACGGACGATCGTGTTGATCATGCGAGTAATTCAATTAACAAGAGATAAATGACGGAGGTAACTATGGTCGAACACTGCAAGTCTCCTTACATCTTGGGACTAACAGACCATGTTCCAAAACAATACAACAAAACAACACACACAAATATTATATACTCCTCCTTTCAACAAAAACCAAACGACTTTTCGACGCCACAGACGACACAGCTTGACAAACCAACTCATGTTGTCCATAAACCCTCACCTTGCTTGCAGAATGGGCATACAGACTCGTATTTCAGCGGCACTCCCTTGCAAAGAAAACAATTCCAGAGGACACTACAAGAAACCGAATCAAAAACAGCCTTTAACTACATAAACACAACGACCGTCGGCTAACTATTGTTGTGTCCGCAAAAGACGCTTGGCCAACAAGTTGGTTTATTGCGCAAACTTCCGTATAGGTCATGTCAAAAACTAAACCACAAACGTGTACACTCGTTTGCACGACGGACATGCACTCACATACATTGGGTGACAGTACGTGGTCATTCGCCTTGGTGAAAGTTCTCACACATCATGTACACACTGTTTCGATAGTCTCTTCTTGTCCGTCGTGTTCGGGGCTTGTCCTTTTGCTCCTGAATGTCCCCTGTGGGTAATACACTACTTGTGAGTAGTATACTACTCACAACGAAACTGCCTGTTATACAACACT
>QNGE01005567.1:8697-41816 GCA_008508345.1 Paragonimus westermani
TTTGGCTCAAAAGCCTGTACCGCAAGGCAGCGGGTGGGTGGCGGTGTACCAGAAATGGTACGTTTTTCAGGAAGAGATGGCAACCATCCTCCAACCCCCAACCTGGTGGACCAGAAGACTGTGGTTTGTCAGACCTTTACCTGTTGGCCTGCCTGGTGTGAGTAACTCTGTCCAGTATAGCCCAAAAGGTCTTCGAGATGCGCAAGCCGGCACACCACGTCAAGGTCCAGTCTCACCGTGACGGAAGGTATCGCCTGCCTGGATGGGGTTCTCGTGATCACTCAAACCGCTGGTTAGAGACGCCATCCCAGATGGCGGTGGGTCGCGGTCAATGGCTTGCCTGTATCCATACCATTTCTAGTTCTTCCGCTTAGTCTTCTTTTAGTAGTTGTCGACCTTCCTAGCAACGTTTCCTTCCGGTATTTTCCACGTCACTGTTGAGGTGAGCGACGGTCCGAGCCACAGTACCTTTTGGTCAGGCTGTTGGCTGCTATGATGATTATGATAAGTGTTTTGAAGATGACGATGGCCATAACCGTTCCGTCTTTCGTCACCTTGTTTCCACCGGTTATCAGTGACATTTTCACATCGTCTTGCTCCCTGCATGCTTTCTCTCATGACCTTCCTTCAACTGTCAAACAGCGCTGTACATCCAAATAACTGTCGGCAAATCACACAGTAACAGAAGGCAAGTGTTATATTATAGGGGTCGTGGAATGCTACCTGTCGTCTTCTACATCTGCATTATATTTTGTCTCATTATTGTCGTGTGTTACACACACAACTCTCTTCTAACCCTTCTAGACCCTGTCTCAAGAGTTTTCGCTATCCGTATCTCGCAGAATCTGCATTCCTTTTGAAATCTGATACGCACTACTTTTAGCAGTGTGCATGCCTGTGAGTTTTGGCGATTCCTCTGTGACCTTCACTATTCAATCCGTTACTTATCTCTCTCTGCCATGTCAGTATTACCTCAACCCTTAACAGACCAGTTGCACTTTTCCCGTATTTTTAATTAATGTGCACGTCACTGTATGGTCAGTCCTCCGTATGTGGCGCTACTACGCTACTGCATCGAGTTTGCCTTCACGATAAACTAGACTGTGAGGTTCCATTCTCCTTTCATTTTCTAATTTTCCTGCCATATTTACTGTTTTTTAACACTGAATTTTGTGTTCGTTGAATCCCGTAAGTCCAGAGGGTAACCAGTAAAGCAGCCTGTATCTGCTCATAAGTAGGATGAGCGCGAACAGCAATCACATGCGAGCGTAGGCGCGAGAGCATGAATCAACGTACACATCGCCCATCAGCATGCGACTATCTAGTTGGTCAACGAAGTCCGTAAGAGACAATACATGTGTACGAACGCGGCAGGGGCGAACGCTAAGTTACTGCCCGACTGGACAGCACGCACATAGCATGGTTGGCGACATCCGTTTCGGATTAGCCTGTCACAGTAACCGAAGCCAAAGGACGTCTGCAGTTGACCATCACCACGGGTGACGTGCGTTGCAACACTTGTGGCTCCACACACCACGTATCCAATGTAAACCCGAAGGAAAAAGACCAGGAGACGCGTGAATGAGGCCTTTGTGTCCAGTCGACCGATGGTTATTAGCCAATTGATAGACTAGTGCGAAACTGGAACCTCTGTTTCTTGGGAACTAAACACAGATTTCAGTGATAAGGTGTAAACTGGGAGGGAAAATTTCAGTATACGAGTACATGCTAGTGTACTATAGACAGAGTAGGAGAAAAGAAAATTTACTACTGACCTGGAAGAAAACGGACATTCATCATACGGTACACTAACGAAGCTGGAAAAAAGGAAAGTTAGGGGGCCACATTACCTAGGATTCTGAAAAGAGCGGTGAGTGAGTTGCCAAACGACGGTAGTCGTTAGGTAATGCGAAAAAGAAAAAAATCGGCATAACCTACTTATGCCTAACGTAATTTTGGTGACCTAATAGTCCGAGGCAGCCGGCGCATTCGCGGCCGCACACGTCGCAACGCCAAATAGTCATGTCACCACTCTTCCTTTTTCAGCCGCGCAGCAAATTTTCATTGAGCTCACTGATGCCTGTCTAGATCATATTCCTCCAGGCCATCCGGTTCAACTCTAAGTCTTCACAACATTTAAAATCAATGTTACAACTCGACAGACTTACCTGAATAAAATTTGGGTATTTCAGTTTTTGACCACCAAGATTTCGCTTGCCTGATTTCATTTGTCCGTACAGTAACTACTTTGAGTAGAATCATTGCCCACTCGTTGGACGTCACCATGCCAACTGTGCTGATTGAGCCTCAGCATGGATTCCATCCCGTCCAGGTCTGTTCGTCGCAGTACATTAGTGTTCAGAACCATGTCCGACTACCGAACACACAAGATACGTCTTAGACATTGCAGATGGAAACCGATCAGGCAGTGCACGTTCTACGGATACGATATCCAAGTTTCACTTAGTGAAGTCCACGAAGAGGGCATATAGGGGCTGGTTCCGTTTCCGGCACTTCCTCTAAAGCTGTCGAGCAGCAAACACCAGGTCGATCATAGTCCGATTTGCCCGGAATCCACATTGCTACTCCGGAACGCTGGTCTACAAACAGTCCACATTCAGTCGGTTCAGGAGGATTGCTACACGCACCTTGCTAGCGCAGTTCAGCAGACTAATGTTGTCGTCAAATTGTTTGCTACCTTTATTTTCAAACAAAGTTATGATTAGGGCACCCTTGAAATCATGTGACATTTCTTCCTGCTCCCAGATGGAGTGAACCAACTGGAGCAAAGCACGTTCCAACGGCGGTCTACCATTCTCCGAGATTTCACCTGGTAATCGATCAGTGCCTGCAACCTTTCCATTGAGCAGCTATCTTATCGCTCTTTGCACCACCGGAAAGTCCGGGGACTAGAGTGAGTGAAGATTTGACGGCCTGTTGCTGCAGATTGTTCACGGTCGCTCAGTCAATGGTAGCGAGATGGTTTAATAGGCTATCAAAGTGTTTGCGCCAGATTTTCATGATGTCCTCTGGTTGGATGCGCGAGGGACCAATGTCCACTTCAACCAGTACTTTGGTAGACTAGATGGATGGACCGAAAATCGCCTAATGTGAGTCGTAGAACTATTTGTGTTGTCAGCGATCAGCACCGGTAATGTTCAATTTGGTAGATCGCTTCGAGAGAAGTTGCAATAATTGTCCTACCAACTCCTATCGACAACCCTACTGCTGAGACCCCTATCGTGTTGAGATCACCAAAATCTTTAAACCTGTAGGTAATAGGGGACTTTTTGTCTAATCGTACTCCAACATTTGATCGCAGCTCTTTCATTCCCGCAGACTTTTTCAGTCATTTGCTTCTGAAAAAAGCACTGTGCTTAGGCTTCACTCTTGGTAGAGTTAACCAAGGATACGCACTCTTGTTGAGCTCTAGCACGGCAAAACCCGAGCATACTGCATGGTTTCTAAAGGGACTGGGTGTGCAAAAGTTGCGACCGGCTGTAAATGATTTTCAGATTGTATTGAATCATCAGTAACTATCGCCCAACATGACTCCAATTTGAAAAGGTATGTTAATCGTGGGACAATCGGTCTGAATTCCGTAGGACAGTTATTTTTGTAATGTTTTCTCACTTTTGGCTTTTGAAATGTAACTATTGCTTCGTTCACTTCTGCATTAGCATATGCAACTACCCGAACAGATAAGATCACTCGCCGTTTCTAACACCCAACCATCAGCAGTCACTGCCGACACACAAAACAGACGTATCCTGAAACAGTCAGGACATTCTGGGTTCGAATATGTGACCTTTCGCTTAGTGGTTGATGTCGTTGAATTCAATACGACTGGTTTGAATTTGGCCCTTCATCAGTTTTTTTCCCCAGGATATCTTTTAACATTTGTACTATTTGGTTTATCACTTGTGTATAATTACTGATTTCTTTTTGCCATACTTGCAGCCGGCCATAGATGAAACCTTTGGTATGTCTTTGTGAACAATCCTCGAATGCCACAGATAAGTATCTCAACCGTAAAACGTCCATTTTTTTGGGATGTGGGTTGTTAACCTCTTCTGTCGTCTATGTGTTGTCGGCGTTCATAGCTCCTGCATTTCGACGTACTTGTTTACCTTACCTGCCCGCAACCACTGTTCAATTAAACAGTATTGCTAGGCTCTTACACACCGCCCAACAAGCTGAGCAGCTGACTTCGTTGGGCTCTGTGATTGATCTGGGCAGCGGAGATGGACGCGTTGTAAATTGCGTTGTAATTGTTTTCCAATCACTGTTTCATTAGCTGATAGATTTGTTTCGGCGTCCGGAATTACGTTTTGATCAAGGTGTTGGCGTGGAACTGAATCGTCCGCTTGTTTTGTACTCGCGCTGGAAAGCGTATCGTATGGGTGTTGAGCGTTCAAAGTTGCTGTTCATTTGTGGCAATATGTGGAAAACAGATTTGTCCAAGTATCACACTATACTTGTTTTCGGAGTTGACTCTATGGTATGTTCGCTTCTGTGCTGTTATCAGCTCATTTTTATCATAGCTGTAAGGTCGTAGTATATCCACATATCCCTGGTATTGTGAATGCTTTTCCGTTGTTCGTTCCTGACAACATGTTTTTATGATAGATATTTCACTTTTGTGTGGATATCACATCTGGAAAGGTTATTTGATACACGGATCCCAGGGCCGGTTGCTGACCACCTGTTACTTAATTCGTAAGCCTTATGATTTGCTTCAGTGCCTGAATGCAGTATACCTAATCTCTACGTGTGCAGTTCTCGAGTTTATATAATGTACTTTCCCACTTAGGCGGGGTTATCTGTAGTAACATTCATGCCTTGATGTGCACGCTTAGACGACTTCGTCTATAGCACTCAGTCCACACGGACGAAACAAGCACGTTTTGTATGAAGTGTATTGCCCACGTTCTGGTATGCACTAGCCGAACAACGATATGCCCGGAACAGATGGGAACATTTGATGTTACTGTGGGCCTTTCTATAAACCCCGTTCGCATGATATGAACATCACTCCTTCATTCGATCAATGTTTCCAGTTTTTTCTTACGTGTTGCCTTCATTCGTTCAATTCGATAGCGTCAACAGTTCCGTATTTGTTAAATCCCTCTGGTCCCAATGATGGCCGATGAAACCAAATCTGACTCATCCCCTTCACCTTAGATGGACTGGACCACTGTCACTATCTTATAAGAACGTTTACGTCATCCGTCCAACTTGAGGTGAAACCTTGACTCAAATCCGCCTTACACATTCCAACTGATCGCTAGTTGTCTTCACCTTTGTCCATCAGCGTGTCGAGTTTGATGGAATAAACGAATGAAGGTCACATGTAAGAGTAAGCTTTAAACATTGACCGGATAACTAGCCAGTATTCATTAAGAGTCGCATAAACGACTGTCACTGAGTCTTCATTACTTCACTTTGAATTAGTGGTTGTTCAATTAGTGCGCTGCCCGCATGACGCAGCAATTCTGACACGAAGTGTGCATGTCGTGTCATCGTCATCATCACAGGCAGCAATACATCAGTGGTTCACATGGATACTTCACTGCCACACAACCAAGAGGAAGAAAGAAAGCAAAACTTCTATAGGAAGAAGGAAGAAAAAGAGGGGACGGGAAGGGGCCCATCTACTAAAAATAGGTACGTCTATATTCAAATACACAACATCAAGGTGCTTACACCTTGTAAACAAACAATCGAGTTAAAAATGAAAGTAAGGCGTCATCAGCAAGACGGCCTATGGTTTTAACTGCTGCGCATCATTAAGTATACTTAATTCACAGATAACGCGGCCAAACGAGAAGGACATTCATACCAGTGAGCTCGATTAGCCGCCATCTCACCAAACGTCTCAAGCCACCGACTCTGTGGGTCACGAGGTACTCAGTCTGGAAGAAGAAGCCGATCTACAGTGATCAACCCCTTCGTGAACTACTTCATTTGTCTACGCCATTTCACCATCTGTCCATCTGACACCTTAGGCCAGTCAGCCTCACTGTCAGCAAAGGGTGCTCGGTGTGGTAGGCGACTAACTGGCATCCTTAGTACATGACCAACCATCTAATTCTATACATCTGTTAGGAGTGTACGAAAGAACTCGTTTCACAACTAGTACCAAACACCCGCTTCCTAACCCCTTCCTTGCATGCTCGTGGGTACCACCTGAGACGAGCGACCGAGCACACACATCGGTGATCAAATGTCTGGAGACACTCCATGTCTTCTACCGTGGCTGGCTGTGTTTTGATGCCCTATATACGCGACCGTTAACCCTCAGAGAGACATCCCTGTCGCCAGAGGTGCTCAGATTAGCGAACACCGCCATAGCCTCAGAGGTACGCATTTCTACTTCATTCCCTAAGCCGCCACCGATACAGCTTCCCAGGTATAAAAACGAGTCAACAACCCCCATGACTTCATTATCTACCATCGGATCTACGTAATCACAGCAATCTTGCAAAAGCAGTTTGAATTTTGGATGCTGCAAACCGCATTCCGAATTGTTTAGCCGAACGTGAAATGTCTGGCATTATTTGTGCTGATTGTAAGTTAACGAACAGTAACACATTGTCGTCAACATAATCAACATCAGTCAATCTCCCACCAGGTTGGAGGTCCACACCGGCGTCTTTGGAGTGGCACAGAGAATCCTCCATTGTTTTGTCTATGACGAAACTGAACAGAGATGGTGAAATTGGACAGCCTTGATGTACGCCGCTACTGGTGATGAAACTGTCAAACAATTCACCATCAATCCCGACCTGAGATGAAGTATGGGAATACTGCGCCCACAGTGTGTTCAGAAAATTGTTCGGTACACTCCTGCATCTGAGCGACTGTAAAAGTGCAGATTGATTCGCCGATTCGGTAGCACCTTTATAATCGAGAAATACGGTAATTGATGGTGGACAACGCACATGACGCTGCTCCAAAATTTTGTGATGAATAAAAATATGATCAGTACATCCCCATGGCATGGCGAATTTCTGTCTGTTCTTCCCTAATGTTCTACCTTCCGAGCTGCCATGAGTCCATGAATATGATGGACTCCAGAACCTTAGAAACTACCGGGGTCAAGCTAGTTCCTCTGTGGTTTTCACAAAGGCCCCGAACTCCTCTCTTGAAGATAGGGACTATTGTCGAGTGACCATAGTGGGGAGCAATGGTCTCCGTCGTCCACACAAGTTGAAACGACAGAGGTAATACCTCTACTAACGCTTCCCCACCTTCTCTCAAAACTGCCGGCATGAGATTATCTGGGCCAGCAACCGTATTACGTTCGAGAACCGAAATGTAATTGTAGACCTCAGTGTGTGGTTTCAAGTCTACCGACCAGGATGGTACATTAAAAATTTTTGGCAGCAACACAGTAGAAGCAGGAGGCCAGCTAAGTTGACCCTCATAATGTTCCGCCTACCGCTCTAACCTTCTGGATTTGTTGTAAATGAGTGTGCCAGCTGCCTCGCCGGTATCTTCAGTAACAGGTGGTCGCCTGGGACCAGTGGCACCGATCTGCATAAAACGTTTACCGGTGTTCCTTGAAGCAAAAGTGACTCACATCTCCTTAACTTCTCCCACTAACCAAGCCTCACGACTAGCCTTTAGATTACGTTTTAGTTTCCTACACTTGTCATGTGAACGACCAGGTAGAATGTTCCGTCTGACTTCTAACTGCTCCAGATTCAGTGTCTGTTCAACTCACGTACACCCGTGTTGCATTGTACAATGCCTACTTCCCGAATGGCCTGTGAGATCTGGATCCAACAGTTTTTAGGATCTTTGTGATAAGTCTTGATAAGTCTACTTTCTAAGCTGGTTTGTTACTAATGCCCTATCGACGGCACAGGTAGTTTCTCAACAACCAGTCGTCGCTCTCAGTCGCTGTCAGTTGCCAAACGAAAGTAGGAACAAAGCGACAACGTGTCAACACCTGATCTGAATCCAAGTGCGCGCTCCAATAAAAACGACAGTCCTTAATGGAACCCCACCACACCCACAACTAGCAGCTTGCGCTCAGTGCACAGCTGTAACAATCGCTCGCCATTGTCCGAGGGATGTGATGCTATCCCATACCTGTCACCCAAACGAGATTCGGCCCCATTAAGGCGGCCGACCTGCGCGTTCATATCTCCGGTTAGAACAACTATCTCAAAGCCGTGTATCGACCGAAGGAGAGTGTTCATATCCGAGTAAAAAGCGTGCTTTCATCGACGTCACTGCAGTCACTGGGATTGTAAACAGACGGAATGAATAGATTTCTGAAAGTCTTGCGTCTAGAGCGGACCTTAATTCAACCTGCCAAGCGGACGGCACAAAGTCTACTGTTAACAGCAATCCAACTTGTCAATGTGACTGCAGTTGTCGTACTGAGCACTATATCTACTCGTGGCTGACCGGTAACGGTGTCTGTGGATTCACCCGAAGTGTATAGTCAGTATAGGGTAGACAATGTGGGTGCCGTTAATTCCATACGTTGACTACTGTCGTAGATTCTAGTCTCCGAGATACAGCAGACATTGACGTTCAATGATTCTAATGTTCGTGCGTGAGCGGCCTGCTGACCTATCTGTTTTAGCTTGCGAACGTTGAAGGTAAATGTGTTAGTTCGCATTCTAGGTCGAAGCACAGGACGAGGGAGGCCTGAGGCTGAATGGCAAGAGTTGGAATTTACCGACTTAGTGTTGCGATGATTAGCCATGTCTGTAGTGGGACCTACGAAATAACTGTCAGAAATGAATGTTTGTAGGACCCTGAGAGCTAAATTTGATAGGATAGAGGAGGAGGAGTCAGCAGTAGTATGTTTCCGTCTATCCACCCTGTTGCATACAGCAGATGGGGCGACCCGGTTTATACTGCGAGACGTTCGATGCAGTATGGAATTATTGGTGTCGTGAGTACTCATGGTTGTGTGTGGGCTGAGATACTGCCAGGACGCTCAGACCGTAGATAGGAGAACGACTAAGGTTCTCAGTCAAATATTTCGGTTCATAAGCCTGTGCCGCACGGCAGCGGGTGAGTGTCAGTGTACCAGAACTGGTACATTTTTCGGAAAATGTCAACGTTCCTCCAACCCCCAACTTGGAGGATCAGGAGACTGTGGTTTGTCGGATGTCTATCTATCAGCCTACCCGGTATGAATGAATCTGTCGGTGTGATCGTCACACTGTGCAGTTCAGCCTGATAGGTCATGGAGATTCGCATGCCATCACACCGCGCCAAGGTCCAGTCTCTTGGTGACGGTATCTGCGTGGCCTGAACGCTACAGACTACCGTGATGACCTTTGGTTGGAGATTTTATGTATATATATATATATATATATATATATATATATATATATATGGTGAAAAAGCAGGACACTGAGTAGTGAACGATTTATTGTGACGTTTCAAATCCACACTAGGATCCGTTATCAAACAAATAAATGTGTCGGAATGAGGTTGTTCTACCGCTCACCGTGTCCGTCTGTCTTCGCTCGCTTTTCGTTTCACCGTCAACGATGCTGACGTAGTGGCTGTCTATGTCAACGTGTCGATTGAACGAATTCCGCGAATAGAGAGCTTCGAGTACAAGCCGCACCCCTTTCATTTTTGTCCGCGCGACCACTTTTGCATGGCCTATGTTGACCTCGTGCCTGTGTCCGCGCAGTGATGCCACAGTTGTGATCTAGGGTCGGCTCGTCGCATCGCTAATTTTTGTTCGCGCACGCGTGTGCGCAGCTGTTTGCCTGTCTCCCCCACATACTGTTGAACACACCCGAGGCATGGAATCGCATGGACCACGCCAGACTGTTCGTGTGGTTCTACATGATCCTTAGCGTTCATCAGAGCCGAACGGAGTGTTGTGTTTGGTTTATGTGATATTTGGAAGCCCAGTGGTTGAAGCATCCAGACGTGCCATAAATGTCATTCGTGTTCCGGGTTTTTCACGTTCGCTTCTTGTGGACCCTGTGATAGATGCCTTTGTGAAAGTACTGGGGTATACCATCGGAAGCGAACAGTCCAAACAAGTGTTTTTGTTCCTGTCTTCTGAGTTCGGGCGAGCTACAGTGCGTGTCTGCACTTCGAAGTAGTGTTCGCGCGCAGCTTTTGAGTTGACAGGCTGGATGATTGCTATCGAATCTGAGAATGACTGGTTTTTGTGGGTTTACGATGGACGGTGGTTTAAAGCTTGCTATCACGTCGTTTTGTGATCAATAGGTCGAGAAACACCAGGTGTGAGTTCCCTTCTTCTTTGCGTGTAAATGTTATTCCGTCTATTGCGTTATTCAAACAGCTGCTGAACTGGTCTAGTTGAGTCCGAGGTAAAACAACAAATGTGTCATCCATATTGTGGTGGTGACTAGCGGTTTGGACAATAAAGATTGTGCTTTATTGGACGCCTTCTCGCTACAATATATCGAAGCCACACCTTGGATTTGAACGTCTGAAAGACTTTAGATTCGAAATGTTTCACTACGGCATCTGCAAGTAATCCCGATGTATGTGAGCCCATTGATGTGTCTCTTCTGGAAGTAGACTCGGCTGTCAAATTGTAGATAAGTCTCTATGTGGAGCTGTACTATTGAGTCAATTCTATATATATATATATATATATATATATATATGAAACTTTGAACATAGAGGTAAGAAGACGAACACTGGTACCAAATAGCGATAACCAGGAACATGTACATGGCACTAGTGGGGTGGGAGAGGATGAACAAATAAAATAGCGCAAAACTATTAGGTCCGTGGGAGTCTAAGGCTTACATATAATTCTCTGTACACACAATGCTAGCTTGAGGTGACTAATCGTGATCGCCTCCTCTGGTTTAGTTGAGAATCTCAGTAAAGTCAGCCCAGCAGACAAAGTCATGGGTTCAGTGGAGGTTCACTCATTGTTTACGAATGTTCTATTGCACGAGACGACTGAATTTATATACAATCTGATCGAGACTAAAGGCTTTGATATAGAAATTCCCACAAATATGCTTAAACTCTCTCTATTGCTGCGCGCCGATAAAATCAATTTGTCTTCATATTAATAATATCGACAAGTAGACGGGGTTGCCACGGGGAGTCCATTAGGACCGATTCCAGCGGATTTTTTCATGCTAATGGTAGAAAAGCGAATTGCTCAAGACATTTCGTCATTGCCGCTGCCATGTGTATGTCATCCTCATGTTTGCGCAATCCTCGCAAAAGATCGATGAAATGGTAAAACGGTTCAACGTTTCATGCTTATCTGACAGTCACCTATGAGCTTGAAAAGAACAGATGCCTACCGTCTTTAAACATTCTCGTCACTCGCAAGGATGATGAATCAGTAAGACGGTGTGTATCAAAAGCCCACGTGGACTGGTCAGTACACTGCCTTTACGAAGTTTACATCGATGAAGAACAAGCGAGTATTGATCAGAACATTGTTCACGCGTGCTAGACGCATTCGTTCATCAGAGCGTTCACCTAATGGACTTCGAGTGCTTACAACCACATTGCGAGATTTATCGGTAGACACAGCCACCAACGTATAGCTGTGAACAAGGCTTCCACGGTTGGGAAGAGGAAAGTATACATTGAATTACCATCCAGAGGTGAAACTTCTTCACTTCCAACCGCAAAACATCTCATCGCATCCAATAAGCGAGCATATATTGCGGCCGAAATCGTAATCGTTGACCGATCCCGGAAGCTACCGTTACATCCAGTAAAGGATGAGCAACCTGTTGGCGCTAACTCACATTGTATTTATCAGTTTATGTGTAACTGCGGCGAAGGTTACATCGGCAGAACCGGTAGGCACGTAAACTCTAGGATGAAATATCATCTGCCGAAATGGGCTCAGGATGTGACTGCGCAGTCTACTTCCTTCGCAAACTTCCGGCCTTCTCTATCGCCAAACACATGTTGGCCACCGGCCATCCGATTAATCCCGAATCAACATTCAAGACTATAGTGCGCCATCCTAATCCGCGTTCCTTACGCTTCACTGAGACGGTCGCGATTAGTCACGTCCCCCATTTCACTAGTGTCTTATATATGTTTCTGGTTATTGTTATTTGGTACTGAAAAGGTAATACGAAATACTAGTATCTATCTATGTCCGTCTTCTTACTGCTGTTATCTATATATATATGTGTGTGTGTGCGAAAATATTGTCGCGCTTTTATTCTGTTTATTTCAAAAATATTTCCTTGCGTTTCTTGTTTTCTGTATTTAGATGAAGCAACTTGAAGAAAAAATCAATCGCGAAATCTTGCCAAACACGTTTGTCATAACATGCCGTTATCCTCTACCCAAAGCTATCCCACATCGGTTGGTTGGCACTGGACCAGATTCTGTATATTTCTATCGATTTTAACCTTTCTTACCACTTTTTCGTCGAAGACTTCGATTGTTGCTTGTCAGAATCGGACAACCGATATAGATTGATTTACTGACAGAACCGGAGTTGTATTACTCTCCATTCGGACGGTGAAATCAACCAGCTCTATTCACAAACCAACGTATTTGCTGCAGACACTGATTAAATGGGATCTGTAACGTCTCGTAGGCCATTCTGACGAAGATGTGCACTACTGATGAAATCTAATAAGAACGAAACTCGAGTCTAATGTTTTCCTTTTGAAGTAGGCTAACCGAAAGGCTTATCTGAATGCAAAGGCTGCCTTCAAGTGTGTATGCTGCCCAATTTATACTTTCATCGCGTTCCGATAATTTGCTACAATTAATGTAGATCTGTTGCAAGAGTGCTCATTGAAAGCTCGGCATCATTACGTTCACGTATGTAGTGCATTGCATCCCAAAGGTTTATGAGTATAGCTGTGGCCTTTTTTACCCCAGCTTTTAATCACTTGATGCCGTTTCTGAAGTTACTACCGGTAATGGTTACTTGGAACAGAGGGCGCTTATTTTTCAATACCGGTTAGCTTGTTTAGAGCAAGAAGAAAGTATGAAGTACGGAAACTTCATATCCTGTCCTTCTAATGAGTATCACCGCTCGCAGAGCGCAACCGGGTTTTTCCGAGTGTGTTTCCACTTTGGGCATCCTAATCTCGTGGTACACGATCGATTTCGGCGCAGTATGTGAATAAGACAACTTGGTAGTAATCGTTTAAATGGACGTTCCCGTGGTCATCACTTGATTCTCGTCAAGAGTGTTCTCAGAATAAAAAAGCTGTACGCAACTACAAAAAGGAGTGTAATTGTAGTGGACTGGAAATAACCCCGGCCTGCTTGCTGTTCTATTCGTCCAAATTCCTGGGTTAGAATTACGAAACGGGGCGCGCGAACTTTGCATGCTGAATGTCTGTATCTGGCGTGTAAGTTCGTTCATGCGGTTGGTTTAGAGTGCCGGCGCTTCCAGCGGTCAGTAGTTCCGGCCCATTACGATAGGGCTGTCTGGGGGTTGGCACTAAGGACATTCTATACACTTCCATGTAGGAGTGTGTCCATAATTCTTTCGAGAATGACTACTTAACCTGTGTTGAGCCCGCGAGGTGTTGCGTGTGACGGAGAAGCTGTGAAGGCCTCTGATTGCCCAACTCGGTAGTACCGAACAGCTGGGCAATGAACTGAAGGCGACGCAGGCCAGTGCGCCTGATAGTGGCCTCTTTGAGCTGCTCATACTTTTTAAGCGAATCACGCAACTCCAAAGTGTCATTCGCCTCGTCTGTGACAAAGCGGGCGAGCGAGGGTCACTTCGTCAGTCTCGTGGTTATATTTCGCAAGGCAAAATTGCCATGCTGATGTGCGTGCCAGCTGTGAGGAATATTCTCCCTAGATGGCGCGATCGGGACCGGAAATATACGAGCAAAAACGCCTGTGACTTACGAGCCTGTTCTCACATCACACCGGCAGTAACAGCGATTAAAATTAAGTGAATAACAAAATAAAGTGTGATAACTTCGAATAAACAGAATGTATCTGGGAGAAATTATTAAGTGTGCGAGCTCACCGGTTTCAGTGCGTATGTGCACCAAAATAACAGCTTCCACGTATACACCGTAAGTACCAGATTAAAAGTAGCATACATAATTGAGGGCTACAACGTGTACTATGCGAAAGTTACAATGTCTCGAGCAAAACTGAACATCGATACACTGGATTAGCTAGGGCCACTTAAGATCCGGTCTTCGAGCACGCCAGCAACTCGGAAGTGTGTGGTGTCATTGGTTAACAGAGGCCTGATGTGCATATTGACTAACAAATGCAGTTAAGAGTTCCGCACGATCCTACGTACTACGAGAATGGCTGTTTTAGAAAGGATTTTACACATCGTTGTTGTATATGCGTCAGGGCCGCCTGTGTGCCCCACACTCGTGCCAAGGCTCAAAGAGTGTTCTGATTGGTCGAGGCTTCAACGACCAACGGCTCACTCATCCATGTACTTTAAAATGACCCGATTGCTTGTAAATGCGACAATACACGATGCGCTTCTACTGAGTGACTTGTTCCCACTAGCGTTGTTGTCCGTAAGGCATGTAGCGGATGGGGCTCGGATACAGGTACAACAATGGCGTCGCGGGCAGGATAACTTGCCTTGGCCTGAAGCTGTGTTCGATCTGCAATACTTCTATTCCGATCCCGTACCGTTCTACTAGCTTGCGAAAGATACTGGCGATTCATTCTATTTGTTGACGGCCGTTCCAGGCTGCTTCGTTCATTTTAAACGGACTAATCTGCAACTTCTGGAATCACATTGGCGTGATGCTGTCATACCGTCAACCAAAACTGATGGGGTGCGTTGTACAACTACTACTACAACTGTTGCTACTGCTGAGGCTCATACGCTTAAGCAGTATACAGTTCAAACGGTCAAAGGAGATGTGTTCTTTCAATGTCTTTTGGATCAATTTATACAGGAGGCTGGAAGTGATTACCTAACCTACATTACTACATCAATGGGTACTCCTGTGAGTCGGCAGTTTACATTTTGTCCTACGCAGAACACGCTACAGGTCTGACCGCCATTCGAGCTAAGGCGGAGTTGGTGTTGTGTATGCGTCAAGGCCGCCTGTGTGCCCCACACTCGTGCCAAGGCTCAAAGAGTGTTCTGATTGGTCGGGGCTTCAACGACCAACGGCTCACCCATCCATGTGCTTTAAAATGACCCGATTGCTTGTAAATGCGACAATACACGATGCGCTTCTACTGAGTGACTTGTTCCCACTAGCGTTGTTGTTGTCCGTAAGACACGTAGCGGATGGGGATCGGATACAGATACAACAATCGTACAACAAGCAGACCGGGGGAGTGCCCCCAGGTCATTACATGTTTTCCGGTTGTCCTCGTGTGTGGTTTATAAAGGCTACGCAGCTATCGTGCAGTGTTGTGTTGGCTTGGTCGATAATAATGTAATCCAGTATGACAGCCAACCTCGTTTTCAATCTCATTCTTTGTCCCAATACACGATGGGGGAACATTGAATGAGTCAGGTACAAAGTGCTTCTGAAATACTTGTGGGCTCACGGAGATGACTCCTGTGGTGCTGTACCAGTTGTTACAGCGGTGACAACTTGATCGCCCAGACGAGGTCGCCCACGTCCGTAGATGTGAAGTGCATCGTATTCTTGACTGTGTGGTCTGAGAAGTCGTCAAGGTCATCTGGAGCCTTCTAGCCGGTGGTAAGTTTGCGTGTCTTGGTGCGCGCTTCCAGGCCTAGCAATGTTTCTTTGCACTACCCTTCTGACTCAACTTGGACTTGGTTAGCGGGTCGGTCGCGTTATTCTTCGTCACCGCTGTTTGTCGTTTTGTTTATCGTAAGGCAGTAGAAGAAAGTCATTTCGAAGTTTGTTCCATTCCTTACTTGATTCTGCATACTTCTGGGAGACGTTAACAACAGCTGGTGACAAGAACTTGCGTTGCCATTTTTGTTTAGAGAATATGCATATATTGCTTAAAGTCCCAACTGTGGAGATTTTCTAATGATGACAAATGAAAGGTAAATCAGACGAAATCCACACACCTAGATCTTTCTTCGGATCGACTCATCCTGTATTGTGTTGAATACCTTATAAATCACAAGGGCGTTACCAATGTCCCTCACCGAGTGACGTGTATGCACACTTTCTATCATTTAAGCGGAGGCTGTGATGGTTTGATCATCTCTTAATCGCGTCAAATTCAATATGTGATGCGATGGGACTCCTAACTCTAGGCTTTTAAGTCATCAGTAGAGAGAACAGCGCTGTCGGAGATAATATCTAGGATGTCGTTGCTTTATTGAATAGGCACAAAATGACCGTCCACTGGCCTCTGACACACTCGCGTAAGTCAAGGGGAGGTAATAAGTCTGGTCCAGTTTTAACTCCGTAAGTCCTGTCATCATGATCGGAGGTAATACAGCGAAGAACCTCTTATCAGGAGTCGTAGGTTCTCAGCTCATGTCCTAGGGTGCCATGTGGATCGAGGTCGAATGCATTAGCGAAATAGAAGAAACTAGCGTCTGAATTGAGACCATTTTCTTTAGCCTTCCTCAAGTTATCCATGGTGATAAGCATATTTGTCACGTATGAACCGTTACGAAAGAAGCCATACTGTGCAAAGGGAAAGAAATCATTCCGTATGGAGTGTGTGAGGGCTGTGCGTTGTGGTAAGCGCTGTTATCATACTTGGTATCCTAGCAAGGCTGGTTGCTAGCAGTGAAGTGCCAACAGTCTGCTTCGACGGATTGGTGTAACCGTGCTTTCTCTCCACACACACCAGTTGGAATGCCAGTATAAGCTGTTCGTTTGAGATTGTAAATCGGTTCTGCCAGATTAGCAGCCGCTTCCTTGAAAGTCCTATGGTGGACTTTATCTGCACCCATCGTGCCATGCAAATAGTGAATGAGGGGTTTCAATGTTCAGTACGGAGAATTTGGCATCAAGCAGCAATTCCTTAAAATTTCGCCGAAACAGAGTGGGTGCCACTTCGGTGTTGCAGCTTTGTACAGTTTAGTACATCTTAAATACCTCGGTAACCACTCGGGGATTAGGACAGGTCTCCTCGTATGGCATCCGCGCCTACCGTTGCCGCACGTCACCTGTCTACCTGTGCACGCGTGTGTGTTCCTCTCTCTCTCTCGCCCCGACCCCGAACGAACCAATCCTGTTACCCACACAATCGATTGGGTGACTGCTTGTCATATTCTGTCTCATCACCATTATGATGTCATTCGGTCGTGTTCGATGAAGGTACGCGCTATTGCCGTCACGTGTTCACATCCTACTCTGGGCCGACTACGTGTCAGGGCTCGCAGTTTAACGTGGTTCTAAGTTGTAATATTTTGGCGAACGGGGATTAGACGTTTGATCCGAAAGCCATGAATACTTCATCTACACCTCTAGATTACTTTGGGAAGGATGCTGGTTCAAAACCGTCATTATCAATGTGGAAGCGATCCTTCGAGGATTATGTGGAACTAGTGTTAGCATTAAATCCCAACATACACCTTACAGAATCACAGAAAATTAAATTACTCAGACAATATCTGGGATCTGAGGGCCAACGTCATTTCGACGCACTTCGTGTGTATGACAGAACCTCCTTGCCGGATGCCCTGGGGACACTAGATGTTTTATGGGGGTTACGCCATAACGTGTTCACAGCTTGCATAAATCTCCACCAACTTCGTCAGTGTTCCGGGGAAGATGTTAATGATTTTATAGCCCGTATCCAGCAAGCTATTCCTGAATGTCGTTATAATAAAGTTGTACCCACAAAAATTGAAGAAGCTATGGTGATTCAATATTTACTAGTGGGGGTCCAGGACACGAAAACCAGAGAGCGACTGTTGTCCGAAGAAGAGTCTAAACTAACTTAGGATCGGGCATGTTTTATTACGAGGCAACGGGGGAACATAGCAGAACAGCTCACCTTATACCAGCCGTCTTCGGCCTCAGATAATGTACAACTGATTGCACGGCATACGTCTCCGCTCAAGTGCAATAATCCTATTCGTACATTTACGTGTTATCGTTGCGGTGATAAACATGAAGCTGTCACGGATTGTCGTCACAAACTATCGATATGTCATAGTTGTGTGAAAATTGGCCACATTGCACGCGTATGCCGTTCGAATCAAGCGTAGTCTTCCGATTTCCGCTCTAAGACTCGAGCTGTACGATTGATTGGAGATCGTGAAGAATCCATTTCCTACTTGATTTCACATACCTCGGCCACGTTTCCTGCGGGAGTACCCCCTTATACAGTAGATTTGGATGTGTAAGGCCGCAACGTTTGCCTGGAGATCGACACAGGAGCTTCCGTGACACTTATTAACAGGCGCATACTGCCAAAATCACTTCCGTTGGCCCCAGCTGTTGCCACACTGCGATCCTATACAGGAGAAGCGATTGATGTCATGGGTACGTGCAATGTGGAAGTAAAACACGGAACAAAAACGCTCAATTTACCTGCGTACGTCGTAACTAACGGAAGTCCAAATCTGTTGGGTCGAAATTGGCTCAAACTCATGCCAGATACTCTGCTGTCTGTCAGACGAGTGGATAGTCACAACAGCCATCCGACACTACTGCAGAAATTCACCTCTGTATTCGATGAAAACGAGCTAGGGAGGCTGAAGGATTTTCAGGCCACTATTGTAATGGAACAGGATACTCCTGCAAAATTTTATAAAGCTCGTACACTGGCATTCTCTATCCGGCCAAAAGTCGAGGCTGAACTTGGACGTCTGCAGAAACAGGGAATAATCACTTCTGTCCAACATTCGACGTGGAGTGCCCCAATTGTGCCAGTGCAGAAACCAGATTGTTCCGTTCGAATATGCGAAGATTACAAACTGACAGTGAACCCGGCCGCTACCATGGAACATTACCCCATTCCAAAAATAGAGGATCTATATGCTACACTGTCCCGTGGTGAGAAGTTTTCCAAACTGGACTTGAGTCATGCATACTCACAAATCGAACTTGACCAAGAGTCAAGGAAATTTACAACAATCAATACACACACGGGATTATTTCAGTATAATCGCTTGCCGTTCGGCATCCATTCTTCTCCGGCAATTTTCCAACGCATTATTGACAACCTAACGAAAGATATTCCCGGTGTGTGTGCTTACTTAGATGACATTCTTGTTTCCGGACGCTCGGATAAGGAACATTTGTAAGCACTTGAGTTGGTATTACAGCGTTTACATGAAAATGGCCTAAAGTTAAAAAGAGAAAAATGTGTATTCCTAGCCGATGATTTTCAGTATCTCGGTTTTCGGTTGGACAACCATGGATTACATCCAATACGGGAAAAACTCGGACCGATTTTGGAGGCCTCAGTTCCCCGAAAACGTGGACGAGTTACAATTGTTCATTGGTATGCTTACTCATTACAGTCGTTTCATTCCAAAGATATCAACTGTCCTGGCACCCTTATACAATTTATTGAAAAAAAAGTTCGATGGTACTGGGCATCTAAGGAACAATTGGCATTTGACACTATAAAGAAGGAGATAAGCCAATCTAACTTATTGGTTCATTACGACCCAGATAAGCCCCTAACTATTCGTTGTGACGCCTTTCCATGGGGTGTCGGAGCTGTACTAAGTCACAGGGTGGAGAATTCAACTGAGAAGCCAATCGCGTTTGCTTCTCGCAGTTTAGCCCCAGCTGAAAAGAACCACGCACAGTTAGACAAAGAGGCTCCAGCTGTAATCTTCGCAGTGAAAAAGTTTCACCAATATATTTGGGGAAGAACGTTCGATATATACACAGACCATAAGCCTTTGGTGTCTCTCCTAGGAGAAACGAAGGAGATCAATCAGATGGTGTCGCCGCGACTGCAACGCTGGTCACTTCTTCTGTCGGCTTATAAGATTTCCCATATTCCGGGTAAATCAAATCAGGTAGCGGATGCTCTCAGTCGAATGCCCTTGAGCGAGACCCCGGAAAATCCGTGGAAGCCTACTGAACTAATTCATTTGATGCAGTACCTGAACAAGCATCCTGTATCCAGTAAAGAGATCAGTCGAGGAACAGAACAGGATTTCCCTTTGTCCAAAGTTAAACGATTTGTTCCTCAGGGCTGGCCAACGAGTAGCGAAGACCAGCTAGCACCCTATTTCAATCGCCGTATGGAACTTAGCCTGGAAGAGGGTTGCTTACTTTGGGGTTCAAGGACCACCATTCCGCCCCAGTTTCGAAGAAATATCCTCAACGGTCACCCAGGCGTCAGTCGTAAGAAAACCTTGGCTAGAAATTACGTATGGTGGCCGAACCTCGACAGGGATGTAGAATTGATTCGTAGCTTTGAAACATGCCAAGCTACTCAAAGGAATGCCCCTCCTGTTCCACTGAGTCCTTGGAGATGGCCGGCTAAACCTGGGGAGCGTGTTCACACTGTGAAACGAACCACGATTCTCCTAGGGAAGAGAACCCGTTACCAGAACAACCGCACGAAGAAAGCTATCGCCGATCATGCAGAGCGCGCAAACCGGTGGAACGCTTCCAAGCCGGTGAAAACAAGCCAAACTAAGGGGGGAAGGAATGTGACATCCGCGCCTACCGTTGCCGCACGTCACCTGTCTACCAGTGCACGCGTGTGTTCCTCTCTCTCTCTCTCTCTCACTCGCCCCGACCCCGAACGAACCAATCCTGTTACCCACACAATCGATTGGGTGACTGCTTGTCATGTTCTGTCTCATCAAAAGCTACGCGCTATTGCCGTCTCGTGTTCTCATCCTACTCTGGGCCGACTACGTGTCAGGGCTCGCAGTTCAACGTGGTTCTAAGTTGCAACACCTCGTCAGACGATTATAAAGGAGAAGCTGAAGGCTAATTCTTTATCAATCGACGCATGTGTTCACACAAGAGGTTCTTGTTCGTGCGAACCCTTAGTAGGTCCCTGTAATGGTTCAGAATGTTCGAGGGTTTCTCGTCTTCACCCATTCTGAACAGTACGAAAAGTTTACGGGTACACCAAACTCCTATATGTTCGCTTTGCGAGAGAGACGGTATATTCTAACCGGGAGAGGGAGTGTGCATTTTGCGCGGTAATTCAAATTAACACTCAAGAGGGGGCCATCCTGTATATCTTTCCAGGCCGTGAAGATCAGCCCGACTGAAGTTTCGAAATGTGGACTGTCCGCTGGTCGTTGTAAGCAGTGATGAATAAAATCAATGAACAAAGGACAGTCAATTACCACTCTGTGATAATTAGGTCAGTCAGAGGGTAGATGTGACTAGTGTTGCGAGCCAAGAACGCGGATGGTGCTTGGATTGTTTATTCGCTAAATCAGTACATGGGTTGTGCGCTTCAACACGACAACAAACGGACTCAGTAATTTGCATATAGCACTGGTCTCAGAACGTCACGGTTGCCAATGCCCGGTTCATGTATGGAAAGGAAGCCATTTCGTGCCCAACTGCACTCCGATTTTTCTTATATTCTTCCGGCTGTTACTCCACTGTCCAAATATATGTCGATACCTCACTAATGAATACTAGTAATGTGAGGAATATAGTGCGGTCGCTCTTCCTCACTACTAACTCGTGGAATGCCCCCATGATAATCCGTTACTATCGAAAAACAAGGATGAAGACGTCTGTTAGGGCACTGGTGGGCACAGTGTCCCACCCCACTACAAACAAAACACTTTTTGATGGTTGGGAACAGTGGTGGTGTTGTTTGTAGCTCGGGTTGATGGTTTTGATATTCATATGTTCGCCGAGATTGGCATTTCGGTTGCAAACGTTTCATCACCAGGCGAGGTGACATCATCAGTGCGTAACTGTTTCAGCGTATATTTTGAAATACATATAATATACGCTGAAACACTCACGCACTGATGATGTCACCTAGCCTGGTGATGAAACGTTTGCAACCTAAATGCCAAGCTCGGCGAACATGAATACCAAAACACTTTTTTACAGCGAGGTTGTTCACGTGCTCGTCTGACTTGTCCTCCTCTTGGTTCCGCATTCATCTTCAACCCTTCCACTGACTTCTTCAGCTGCTCCAACTTCTGTTCGAGCTCCGTGACTTCCAGCCGTCCAACATGTGTCCGCACGTGTTGGCGCTGTGCAATTCCGACAAGCCGTTCGATGTCCGTGATCCCACAAGACTCGGCCATCCGAATGTTATCCTGCAAATCCGGCGGCAAACTCTGGATGAACCGCTACCTCACCAATCTACCCTTCGTTTTCTCGTCTGCCTCCGGTAAGCCCAACGTCAACTGTCGTAGTAAGTGCTGATAATGAACCAGGGGGTCTTGCGTGTCGCAAAATCCGGCGCCATAAAACCGGTCCATTGCCCGTTGTCGGTCTTGCTCCTTTGTAAACTCTTACATCAATGCGTTCCGTGTTTCCTCATACGATGTTGCGACATTGGTTTGTTTGCGCATGGCATAGACGGCTTTCGCTCGTCCGGCGAGCAGTGTTCCTAATGACGTCAACAGTTGTGCTTCGCTTTTCAGTCCTTTGCACGACGCAATCACCTCGAATTCCAATAGCCACTCTTCCATGTCTCCATCCGCGAACTGGCTTGGCCACGGCAACTTCATTGCGTTGTGTTCAAGTCACGGCACTCCTGTAGCGAGGCGTCCAATAAAGCACAATCTTTATTGTCCAATACGCTAGTCCTCATGCCACACGCGCGCTCGCGTTTATTAATCATCATTCCGGAGCATAACACCCCCAGGTTTCCGCTCACGCATCGTGTGCACTTCTGCCCGGATTATGTGCGTGATCGGCGCCGTCTATCGGGAGGTTTTCTGCCTGCCATTTTTCGCCCGTTGGTCCGATTTCATTGAGCGATGGCTCGTCCGGTCGCTCTTGTTCTCCTCCATCTACCCCCGCTGGCTTCTGAACGTAGTCCACGACCGCTTTGCGATATTCATGCGAATGTTGGAATAATCGCGCCCCCGATCTCGTCGCCCCTTCGCTTTTCCATGCCATGTCTCGCCCGTTGGTCCGATCCAGTCGAGCGATGACTCATCCGGTCGTCCCCGACCCGCTCGTCGTGGGGTTTTGGATGTGCCTCCTTCGCGTTAAGGTATTCCGCCGAGTGTTGGAATACCCACACCTCCGGCCTGAGTATGCACCACAATATCAGCTGTTGAGCGTGTCCAGCGTGCGGCTACCAAGCTACTCGCTGGCCTAAGGAATGTCACTTACGAGTCTCGACTTGAAATTATTGATCCGTACTCTCTTCAATTTCAACGACTTGGCGGTGGTTTATTACTCACACACTTTAAAATTGGTTTCGTAGAACAGTTCTTCAGTGTAGCGAATGACGACTGCCCGTGAGGACATAACAGGATGCTTTTCAAGCCTCGTCCTCGGACCTTTCTTAGGCAGCTGTTTTTTCCTATAGGGTTATCAACCACTGTAACAACCTTCTTTCTGAAATCGTCAGCAGCGCTTCTAGGGATCGTTTTAAGGCTTCGCTTGATTCTCATTTACCTAAAAATTCATTATGTAGGTAATCTTACTCTGCTCTTGATATTCGTTGTAATTTCCAAGAGCGGTACTACACCTTGTTTTCAATGATTGCCTTTCAGATCAACAGAAGTCCGCTGACACTCATCAAGAAAAATCGACTGGATCCGGGAACCTTGGGCCCCTGCCTCGAACCCATGTATCAATCGCTGTCTGTGACAGGTCAGTCGGCAAACATTGATTCTCACCGTATGTTAGTCACACTTACTGAAACACATCCAAAGTATGCCTCACTGCTTGCCGAGGGACTGGCGTCCATGTGCAGCTTAGAGAAGTGTTAATCAAGTCACCGTTTCGCATCGATATTCTGTCCCACGCATTCATGATATTACATCTGATCTGCACGGCAAAACCATGTTATCCCAGTTCGACCTGTGTTGTGTATGTGTACATTCCTTACAAAGCCAGAACGTTCAACTCATATCTGATTGGCTACTAACGCTCGCGTGGTATATCGTGACTATGGTTGGTTTAATTCTAAATCGTTCACTGATTAATGTTCTTTGTGTAGTTCTACTGGACAAATTGCATATACACTAGTTTACGCTCGTTACCCCTGCCATGCGTTCTGATTTACAATACAACCACTTGATATGGGCTTATCGTCAAATTCTTGTGGAAGAAGAAGACTTCCCAAAAACTGTTATCACTACGTTCTTTGGATTGTTCGAATTTTTGCTGATGCCGTCTGGGCTAAGGAACGAGATATTTGTTAGCGGATACTCAAGCTATCACGATGAAGAGTTGCACTGCAGGTCCCTCGTAGTGCTGATCCTTCTCCACATGAAACTGTTGACCTAACATATAAGGTCTCCACTTGTCCAGCGCGTAGACGGTTGCCAAAAATCTCTTCAATAGTCGAATACTTTTGCTCCGCTCAGGTCCGGACTTCATTGATGTCGGCTTGGGTACAACCTCAATGTCACGGTCACTGGCATTTTCTGTTCGGAGGTTTCAGCGTCTGTTGCTGCTCGTTCATCCCTTGTTACACTCGTGTGAGCGCCCTCTGAACATTGTTGGTTCATTCAATTATCTAGTCACTTCACGGGAGTTCGTGCAGTGGCGTCTCAATGGAACGAAAAATTCCCACGAACCGACTGTAGTACTCTGCCTGATTGAGTAACATTCTCGACGTGCGGTTAGAATTTAGAACAACGGTTTCTCTATCTGTCATTAGTTTCTCTGCCTGGGATCGGATTTCACCCTGACCGATCTTGCATCTGAGTAGCACCACCGATGACCGATCAGGGTATGACATCTCGGCATCAATTAGGAGTCCCGAGTTCTTTATCCGTTTCACTATGACATCTGGGGAGTTAGCGTGTTGCAATCGTGTGTTTCTGTGTATCGCAATAACATCTCCATATTCGGCCACATTCTGCATTCGTTTGACCAACCGAACCATCAGGCATCGAAATGTGCACATACCCCGGATAAGCCAGAAAGGTTTATGTTTGAATGAGTACTGCTCTTCGACGGCTGTGAATGCGATTATTTGACGATCATCATACTGGTTGGTACCACCCGATATCAGCGACCGAGCACAGACATCGGTGATCGAATGCGTGGACACAATCCACGTCTTCTACCACGAACGGTCGTGTTTCGTTGCAGTAAAGAAATACAACCCCTCCCTGTTGCCTTATTTACGTTACCCTTAAGCCCCAGGAAGGTGCATCTCTGTCGCCAGAGGTGCCTCAGGTTGGCGAATACTGTCTTGGACTTAGAGATACGTATTCCCATTGCATTTCCTACACCTCCGCAAACTCCGTGGCTGTCACCGCTGATGCAGCTCCCCAGGTAAACAGACGGATCAACAACATCCATAACTTCAATATCTAACATCAAGTCTACGCAATCACAACAATCTTTCAGAATCATTTCGCAATTTGATGTGGCAAAGCGCATTCCAAATTGTTTAGCAAAATGCAAAACAGCCTCTGGCATTGGCCGTGTACACAAACCCAGGGTAGAATGGTCTCCTAGATGTTATGTTTCCTCCGCAAACTTCGTACAACTCTCATGATCACTGTTGCGTGGCTGAATCGCATGATCTAAGTCAGACAGAAATTATTGACTGACAACTATTACCTCAGAAATATGTTATCTACCACCCCCATCGAAACAATACAAGTGTATTGTATTCAGCCTGATGATGAAACACTGAAAAGGAGCTTGTTTGCCACGCGTTTCTTCTCATGACTAAATCGGGTATATTCAAAATATTAATCAAAATCAGTCAGTCTTCCACCAGGTTGGAGGTCCACATCGGCTTCTTTGGAGTGGCACAGAGAATCCTCCATTGTTTTGTCTATGACGAAACTGAACAGAGATGGTGAAATTGGACAGCCTTGATGTACGCCGCTACTGGTGATGGAACTGTCAAACAATTCACCACCAACCCCAACCTGAGATGAAGTATGGGAATACTGCGCCCACAGTATAAGAGATACGCATTTCTACGTCATTCCTTAAACCTCCACCGCCGCTGATGCAGCTTCGCAAGTATACAAACAAGTCAACAACCCCCGTGACTTAATCATCTGACATTAAGTCTACGCAATCACAGCAGTCCTGTAAAAGCACTTTACCTTTTGATGTTGAAAAACGTATTCCAAATTGTTTAGCAAAACACAAAACAGCGTCTAGCATTGTTTGTGCTGATTGTAAGCTAACGAACAGCAACACACTGTCGTCAACATAACCAACATCAGTCAATCTCCCACCAAGTTGGAGGTCCACACCGACGTCTTTGGAGTGGCACAGAGAATCCTCCATTGTTTTGTCTATGACGAAACTGGACAGTGATGGTGAAATTGGACAGCCTTGATGTACGCCGCTGCTGGTAATGAAACTGTCAGACCAACCTGTCAAGCCCAACCTGAGATGAAGTATGGGAATAGTGCGCCCACAGTATGTTCACAAAAGTGTTCGGTACACTCGTGCGTTTCAATGGCTTCAAAAGCGTAGACAGATTCAGTGAATCAGAATCACCTTTATAATCGAGAAATAGGCAACTGTTGGCTGGCAGTATACATAACGCTGCTTCAGAATTTTGCGACGAGTAAGAATATGATCAATACATCCTCGTGTCATGGCGAATCCCTGCTTGTTATTCCACAATATTTACCTACCGAGCTGCAGTGAGTCCATCAATACGATGGGTTCAAGGACCGCAATAATGACTGAGGTCAAGCTAGCTCCTCCGTGGTTTTCACAAGGGCCCCAGACTCCCCGCTCGAAGATGGACACTAATATCGGGTGTCCATAGTAGGGAGGGATGCTCTCCACAAGTTGAAACGACAGAGGTAACGCCTCTACTGATGCCCCCCCACCTTGTTTGAAATGTGCCGGCACGAGATTATCAGGGCCAGCAACCGTATTATGTTCGAGAACCGGAATGCAATTGCACACCTCAGCCATAGTAAATGGTTCCAGATTCGCCGCTCAGGACGCTACATTACTAGCTTGTGACGCTAACACACTCGAGGCAGGTGGCCAGCCAAATTGATTCGCACAGTGTTCCGCCCACCGCTCTAACCATTTGATCTTGTTATAGATGAGTGCACCATCTGTCTGGTTGGTAGCTTTACTGACAGATGGTCGCCTGGGATCAGTGGATTGGCTAAGCTTGAAGAGAGCTTGACGATGTTCCCTGGAGCGAAAGTGGTTTTCATTTCCTCAAATTTCTGCATTAGCCAAGCCTCACGATCAGCGTTTAGGCTAAGTTACAGTTTGCTACGGATACGTCTCCTAAACTGGGGACAATGAAACGGTGGTTCACGATGTGGTTGCCAATATACATCCCGCATTCTTTCACACCATCAACTAATAGGTCACAACTGTCTTGTTCATCACGAATGTCGGTCATACGTTTTACTTCCCTTCACCAGCAACCAACGAAGTAGCCACCCCTGTATCTACCAAGCGTTGTTCTATTTCCCCGTCAATTTCAATCTTCATCTGTACAGCCCCTCTGCCAATAGCTATTGCAACTGGTTTACCGCCCAACTAACAAAAAATCATGAAACACTATAATTTCAGACTTCCTAAACCGCCGGGTTGGATATTCCTTCCTCCAATGTCACTTTTCACCGTAGCTGAAGCAGCCTGCTTGTCTGTCTTTCCTCCGTGATGCTTTTCTCATTGCAGCTACATCCGTTGTCAGCTTCCCTGTCGCCTTCCAAATTTCTCTCACTGTCTTCTTGTCCGTTTCGTCATTCGCATCCATCGAAGCCGCGAGCAAAACTCGCGCGTCACATTCGCAAGTTCATCGAGATCACTCCGCTGAGTGAATTGAGCAGTGCGGAATTTGTCGTGAACCGCCATCGGGAAACCTTTAATAAACTGATACACCAGCAATTGCCACCGTGAATATTGATCCAGTTCTTGTGCTGTCCTGTCTAGTAATCCTTGCATAGTGGCGACGAACATGAAGGGCTCTGCTGCTTGTCCAAGTTTGGCTGAATTGAACTGCTGTATTGCGTCCTGGGAGTCGGCCGGGCTGTTAAACACAGCCACCCGCGATCCCTTCAGAGTTGCTTATCTCATCTTCACAGGGCCTTCCCGCAATTTTCCGAACGCTGCCCTCACCCTACCCTTCAACATCCTCCGCTGGGCAGTCAATTTCACACTGCTGGTCATGACCCTGCCCATCACGGCCACGTCACCGAAGTTCTCCAAGAACGCCTGAACTTCTCCATCTTCGAACAGTTGTGGGCATGATATCTTCATCCTCGCGTTCGTTACAGTGCCACTTGTTGTGATCGCAAAAGATGTTTGCACGGATGACCTTGCAGTTTGTGTAAAAACATAAAACACTGGACGCGTACATTCACTTACATGGCTGACGTGTGTCGGCACACACTGTGCAGAAGTGTATTATCATTCGTCTGGATGACACGTCCCACATAGCGCACATAGACGTTTGCAATAGTCGCTTCTGGTTTACTCTCTTTCTGCTCTTCAGTTTCCTAATGTGTACACTATACTACTCATAAACGGTGGTGCCTATTATGCAACGGTATCAGCTTATAGTAAACACAATCACGATACTAATTGTCAACTATGCTCCGTCCCACCGATAGTGTGCGGGCAAGCTTGTTGATTGGATTGATTGCCAGCATAGCTGGCTTATGTTTGGTAATTCACTCAGTTACGTAACAAAACGACAATGTTTTCATTTGCTGTCAGAACATGAATAATTTTGATGACAACGTCTAATAACGCTTCGAGCTAATTCGGAAATGTCCTGCGTTATGTAGCTTAAACCTTTGCTCAAGGTGCATTAACTAAATCCAATTCTTCAGTGGTGGTTTTTATTTCAAATCTTCACACTTTTCGACTGATTTGGGTTACGATCAGTTAATCATAGCAAAACCCAGTGCGTCTGCCTTAACGTAATTCTTCCCACTTGTGATATAAAAATCTTATGTTAACCTTTCTAATCTCACCTTACATAAATGTACGGTTAAAACCAGATTGAAAATGGTTGTAAAACATGTTAGCGATGCTGTTTTGGGAAGTTTTGTTTTATACGATTTTCACACGACTTCTTGTTTTTGCTACGGTGGCCCATGACTCGTAGTTTCTCTGTGGATACTGCGCAGCATACGGATGTTGTTTTCGTTTGTGAGTTAATTGCTATGAGAAACACATGAAGTTGCACGCGGAGTTACATATTAAAGTTATATCCACTCCTCGATGATTGGCATTCATATAAAACAGCGTGCACTGATTTCTTATATCTTTGATGCCGTCAAAAAATCGGAAGAATTACTTACTGGTTTGTTCCTTTAAAAGTTTTCCAAACTTTTCTGTTTCCGTTTACGACTAGTCAGTTTTTGTAAACTCCCTCGGTGATAATATTTGTCACCTGGATTTTTCTGTTCATCATCCTATTGACTAATGCTCTTCAACAGATTCCTCCTGTCTCTGGCACTGTGCAACTGCATTGCACTCAGATATTTTACCAATGTTATCAGTGACTCTCGTTTCAAACTTCGTAGATGATTTGTCGACAAAATCTAGGGTTAGCAGCCACTCTTTATTCCAGACAGTGTCTCACAATTGATCAATTGATCCAACAAGATCTACGTTTTGGATCTCGCATGTTCTCATTGTGGTACACGGTTCTTCAGAGGTTTCCTACGTAGTCGGATTGTCAGTGAGTCATGAACTCAATCGCCAACAGCTTACTGAAAGGCTGCGTATACAAGAGTGCGGACATTTTGTTAATTTGTCTATGCATCAATCAACTAAAAATGTCGCTATCCCTTTTTCGATTCATCTCTTGCAGCCCACAAGTTTTACGAACATATTAAGGTCTTAATATGAACAAGCCCATCGTTACGCGTGCACAAACACTTTGGAAAATTGATGTTACACAAAATGAGTGAACCAGAATAGAAAAACGGTTGATGTTATCGCTCATTCTTAATTGTGGTTCATTAGGCCGACGGTCAACGACCGCCCTTCGTGAATGCGTATCTGGACAGATAACAGAACACAGATAACACAACACAACACTCCTGAGGAAGGCCACCCGAGGTGGTTGAAACGTAGAGTATTACAACTTGATCGTAACGTTGTGTTATTCCCAAGCTGTTTTCAAGAACACAATATTTTCGCCCAAGCTTGGGTTAGGTTGGTGGTATCGACACAGGTTCCGGATGCCCTATTCTCTGGTTTGCACCCCCAGTTTTTCCACCTGCTCCGATCTCGATTCGGAGCCTGTGTGTTCATTCACTCCTCACTTGTGCTCGAGTATGCCAATCAAGTCGTCTACACAGGTTTGAAGAAGGACATACTCGCCATTGAACGTGTCCAGCGAGTGGCCACCAAAATGGTCACTGGCTTACGGCATCTATCCTACGAGTCTCGCCTTGAAATTCTCGATCTTTATCCACTTGAGTTTCGTAGACTCCTCGGCGACTTAATTCGTACACACTTTCTCTTTAGCACAGAACTCGTGCAACAATTCTTCACCCTGGTAAGTGATAACCGTCGAAGAGGCCACGACAAGAAGCTCTATAAGCTTCGACCTCGGACCTTCCTAAGACAACAGTTCTTCTCTTATAGGGTTATCAACTACTGGAACGACCTACCACTAGAGATTGTTAGCTGCTCTTCTAAAGACCGTCTCAAAGTGTTACTGGATTCTCACCTACTTAATAAACCGTCAAATTAATAATTTATCCTGTTTTGCTAGATTATTATTTTACTCTGTTGTTGGTACTTTCTGTAACCCCGAAGAGCGGTGCTACACCCCGTTTTCAATGACTGCTTTTCAGGTCAACAGAAAACCGCCGGACATCGAAACGAACAAACTGAATGGATCCGGGTAGATTGGGCCTCCAGCCTCGAACCCGTATACAAATCGCTGAAATCGCTGGTACCGTACGGTGCGCAGATGCAAATATTATGCATTATATATAATAGCGGAGCTTAATTGAACTTCGCGCTGAACAGCTGATTACGGTTCTCCAGAGTGCCGAAGGATACAATGTTTGTGTAGCATCCAATTACCGGTAAAATATTATGAGTAAGCATTGACTGAACGAGTGTGAATGTAATGCTATTTGTTTTGATACCACTTCGTATCAGTTGTTTGTATGAGCTACAGAGAATATGTGTCACTCTGGACAACCTTTCCATTCTCCATGGTATCCTTGGAAGAACGATGTAAATCGTGTATTTAAAATTCCAGAAAAATGCCCTCACCTCAACATGTTTCGGTGCTTAAACACTTCCACGTAACTAATTTATGGGTAATTCTTCGTGTGCGGGAGTTCACGAAAAAACAACAAATCTCAATTCACCAGTTTCTATTATAATGTTCAATCAGACGGTGATAATACAACCTCCTGTGTACGCCATTTATGAATATAAAAGATCCATAGTATGATCAGTGCAATATGGAGCAACACGCCATAGATCCACAAAGTCATGAACAGTAAATCCTCTACACGCGGCCAATTGACTGCCTGCAGATCACCTGCACGTAGGGAATCTGGTAAGTTGAGCAGCGGTGCATCCTCTAGTCCGACTGTACTCCAGTCATCCACTGCGTCAATGCTGTGTAATTGCTCACCTAGTACCTTCTCTGAGATGAACGATTGTACTTGTTTACCAGCAATTTCACACAGTTCAGAAGCTGCACGCAGTCGTTCTCTTTTCAAGTAAGTAATTCCAGTGTACGAAGCTTGACCTCCCTAAAATTGAAAGTAAATCATTTTCGTAATTAATTACAAAGTCGCTCTGTCAACAAAGTGACCGGAACATTACACCGACAATTTCATATTTCGTGCGATAAACAAGCAATTCGCATTTTTAGCTAATATGTGGAGCAAATTGTGCCTGTACACCATTTACACTTTTCTGTCCCGATAGTAAATATACGTCAAAAATATTAGGATCCAGATAACCGAGTAGGACGTTTGTAATAGTCTGCCTTTCAAAACGTATGATGAATATTGGCTAAATATTTCATTAGAATGCATCTATAGGAAATTTGTTGGTTTTCAAGGTAATTTAAATTGATATCGGATAGGAGTCACATTCGTTGCCTTGTGAGACATGTAGGCAGATATTCCATTTCCGTTGATGGTAGTGGTCGCATAAATAACCTTACTTTTCAAGTGACAAAACGGGAAGAAAACAGTAAGAATGACTGAAACGGGGGCAGAACTGTCGGAAAACTAGAGGATTACATTTGGTTTTCCATCATGATCGTCAGAAACCCAAATTACCTGGTAGGGAAAACATTCAAAGCAGGACACTGGACAACTATCTTTGTAATTAGCTGCAAGTTGGTAGAAAATGAACTAATTAAAAGAATTAAATTTAAGTCAATTTGTTCGGATAAATGTGAATCTGTGATAACACAGTTAACGAAATATCGACAAACGTGGAAGGGCATTTGTAACTAAGATGAAAACAGAAACTTGCACTCCCTACATCCACGGTCAATGTAGAAATCAATCACAATTTTGCATTCCGTACCACAACTACTTATGCCTATTTACTTCGTGAATTACTTCGGTTGAAGAACATATTACTTGTGTCACCGAATGTGACCAATTGATACCACTCAGCTGACTGCCAGTCTGTACGATTCGGAGGTCCACGGTCAGAGGACTGTTTGTCGAGCTAAGCATTTAGATTGTAGACGTTTCTTCATCAAACGAGACGATAGTTACAGTGCTTAAAAATTATGGCGTTTAACACTGAATGCTGTGAATGACAAAGGTCCATGAACGTCCGTACTTGTATAGAACAGAGGGATTACCGTTTGACCCGAAATCTGATTGTCTACTTTTTGTAATTGACCTTTTGAACGTAAGTTTGTTTAGTGGCTCACCATCAGTTTTGAACTTTGACCAGTCCATTTATATACTCTGTTGAAAATCCGTGTGGTTAGTCGTCTATCGTTGACTTCCAACTAACATATTGTTATGCTGATGTTGGTTCGTTCAGTTTTACGGTATTTTGGCAGAGGAAGCGTTTATGCCTCATCAGTTCCTTTCCTCGCATTTGCTCATAGAGTTTGTGTGCGTCGATATTTTGCTTATGTAACCAATTAACTCCAGACATACGGAAATTCTGTTGCGTCTTTATTGTTCTCTTGAGCGAGGACTTCCTTAAGGCCCACGCCGAACGAGTGTCGATACCATTTTC